>JAWNNW010000352.1:0-76232 GCA_035044465.1 Scaptomyza tumidula | reverse complement strand
GAAATACAGCAACATAAAAACTTTGTCTGGCGCATCGCACGCAATATCGTATTCAACAATATCGTAATACGGTAAGGTGCTTACTTCAGGTTTTATCGTTTCTGTTTTACAAGCAAAAGTAGCTATCATCGCGTCTTTAGATTAAATCGTTTTTGGCGAAGTTGAACGTATTTCTCAAAGCAAAACAATGTCGGAAGTAAAAAAGAAGAGACGGCAATACTGTGCGAAATATATTAAATTCGGATTCATTGAAAATCCCACAAACCCATCGTCGCCTTTGTGTCTTCTATGTCTAAAAACATTTTCGAATGAAGCAATGAAGCCTTCAAGACTGCAAGATCATTTGAATAAAAAGCATCCAGATAAGAAAGACAAGAATGTAGCATATTTTCAAGACCTAGAGAAGAAGCATAATACTTAGCCCAATGACTATGTAATCGTTATATCGTTTTTGTACTTAGCCAAGTGTAGCAAAACTATTTTCGGCGGCTGCTAATCAAGATGAAGACGGACTTCGAGCTTCGTACAATATCTCTTTGTTAATTGCTCAAAAAGGCAGACCACATAACATCGGAGAAGAGTTAATATTGCCAGTAATAAATGAAGTAATAACTACTGTGCTTCATAAACCGGCCGCAGATATTATCCGAAAAATTCCTTTGAGTAATAATTCCCAATTCAGTTGGATGAGTCCACTTTACCAACTAATGAAGCATTGTTGTTGTCTTACGTGAGGTTTATTAAAGATGAGAAGAACTATTATTTGCTAGAAATTTAGAGACCGATACAAAAGGCGAAACCATATTCAATATATTGGAAAAGTATTGCGATGAGAAAGAGATTCCTTTGAAAAATATTATTTCAGTTTGCTACGGATGGCGCTCCGGCTATGACAGGGTGCAATAAAGGCTTCATAGCGTACTTAAAAAATAAAATTCCAGATGTCCTTGGTGTACATTGCGTTATTCATAGACAACATTTAATTGCTAGAAACTTAAGAAACAGTGATACTCTGTTTTAATACTATAAAATTGCGTTTTAATAATCATTCTTATTGACAGGTGAAGCCCGCAAGAGTTAACTTGAGACCTAAGCGCCGTTGTATGTTACTAACTGCGTTCAGGTTTCAAGTTGCGGGTTGTAGTAAAAGTTTCATTTAGAATTCTCCGTTAATATACATAAATAGGTCACAATAATTAATTAATTAAATTTGAAAGTATAGTGGTTTTTAAATAGGTGAAAAAAGGGGGCCCTAAAAAAATATTTATTCTCAAAGGGGGCGGTAAACAAAATAAGTTTGGGAACCACTGTTCTAGAGTAATGAAAAAACTTGATTTCATGTGGTACATTGGACAGAAGCGAATGCGCTGGTCAGACCTAGAAACTGTTAATTGCTGCGGATGAAAAAAGGTAAAGCTTTTGTTAGTCACACATGCAAAGTTAACAAAAACTAGCTGTTTTTAAAGACCTGTTGTAAGGTTTTCATCGACCTCAGTGTGACGGCAGTTTTAAATATTTTTGCGCCATTTCAATCTCTGTTATAGTTTGCTTGAAAATTTTTTTAAAAAAACAAACCTAATTAAGCTCCCGCGCCACTAGAAACAGCACCACTGATATTTTACGCGTACTCAAAACTATTTTTAGCATGGATATATTCAGAACTTGTATCGTTGTTTCACCACGGTTATTATTGTCTAGTCTGCTGAATCGATAGTGGTATATATGGAAGCATCGATACTTTCAATAGTGCCATCGATGTGTTGTCACCACTTGTATATGCTTGAGTAAACTAAACCGGCTGGTTTTATAACAAGTAAAAGGTTTGCATTTTCATAAACTATTGTGTCAAGAGCTGCTGTAAGAACCAAAGCTGGAAACTAAATGTACCGCAATTACTTGAATGGTGCATAATGCATACCTTAAAACAACTACTAACTTTGGACGCGTGACGTGTCGATAACAATTCCGTTTTTTCAGGTTGTAAGACAAAATCAAAATGATTACTGACGTCCAGTTGGCCATCTTTTCTAACGTCTTAGGAGTATTTCTGTTCCTGCTTGTTGTTGCTTATCACTACATCAACGCCAATACAGGAAAGTAGGTATTAAAACTTAAACGTGGCAAGTCTCAAATGTATTTAATAATCTCCAATTTCAGGTCGATCATCAAATCTAAATAATCTTAAAGATATTATATATGTATTATTAAGATCGACTATATATTGTAGAGCAAATTAAGCGATAATAAAAATGGTGACATAAAGTTTAATCAATTTCGTTGAGTGCGTTTTTCAAGGCCTGTACATCGTGCAGCGCCTTGCCAGACCCCCGTTCCTTGTGTGTGCAGAAAGTCCTCTGTGTAGGATGACCAAAGGTGAAAGCTTTAATATATGGTAAATTAGCCTCGTTGGACGGTGGCAACGCTTCTACTTCCACATGCACGGCGCTTGCATCTATTCTTTTGCGAACTTTGCCAACTTTTTCCTGGTCGAAGCGATAGTTAGCCGGAAACTTGTGCAGTGTAATGCAATGATGCTTACGCTCCTTGGGTAAATAGAACTTTAAGTCACACTCTTCGATATAGCAAGAGTACTGAGGCTTGTCGCCTCGCTCCACGCTTGCCGCAAAATATAAATCGTGCTGTTCGGTAATGTGCAGATCTAACAGGTGTGCTGTTGGTAAAAGACGTCGGCATTGGATGCAGCAGTAATTTTGTAAAAGTGGCAACTTTCTATTTGCTTTATTCTTTTCGCATATGTAATTTTTTGTTTTTCTGGCTTCTGAGATTTCGTCAATGTCGACCAGGACGCCAAGTTTGCTAAATGGCAGCAATGCTGGCGAAGATGTACATAGATTTGTCGGCTTTCCAGAGCCAACGGTCATCTTTGTAAAAATGTTTTTCTTCTGAACTTTTGTAAGCAGCAAGCCAGAAATCGTTTCCATGTCCATTTTTCTTAGACGACATCGGTTTTCCATGTCCATGTTGCTTAGACCAACGAGTATTTATATACTCAAGTATTATCTTGAGATGAAATAGGCTCGCTCACCATCGATAAACTCTCTCCATGCCATGGATGGGCTAAGGCTCGTGTTAAGTTGGCAGTCAGCTGTTTATGTTTCGATTATTGCCTTTTTGCTTATACATCTGGACGTGCCGCCATATTTGAATTTTTTTTTGTTTTCATTATGGACTGTTTTGTCGTAAGTATTTGGCACTGTCTGTTTGCTGAAAACCTAGTACACTTTCACACGAATTACTTTACACAAAGTGAAAAATTTTGAGTTTTTCACTTTAGAGCTATAAGGTACCCATTGCTTGTTGTTTTTAATTTTATTTTTTATAAGTTGTTCGTTTAATTATCTCTTAAACCTATTAAACAGAACTTAAAAAACATTAACATTGACAAAGAACAATTTAAAATACTAACAACAATTTAACAGCGAATTTCGTATGTACAATTACTTTTAATTAAATTAAAAATGCGCAAATCCATTAAAGTCCAAACTTTTTTGGTCAGATCGCTTGACAATGAAATGAAGAATGATTACGGAATCAGCATATCTCGCGAATGTGATTTTTCATTTTTTTTTTAAATTAAAAACAAGTAAGAAGGCTCTAGTCGAGAAATCCCGCATGTATTTGTACTGCATATACAACTTCAATGTTCCATATCTCCGGTGTTTTTCAACCGATTTTAATAAAAATTTCACAGAATTTCATTATTTTGTTTTATAATTCAAATCTCAAAGTTTTCCATATTCAAGATTTTGTTGTTATCGATCCCATGTGTATATCGGAATAGTTATCGAAAATCGATAACAAACTTGTACTGCCTAGGGATTAGGCGAGCTTAAGTTCCAAATCAGGAGTCTCCAGCTCTTATAGTCTCTGAGATCGACGCGTTCATACATACGGACAAACGGACATGGCTATATCGACTTGGCTGTTGATGCTGATCAAGAATATACAGTGCGCCACTTATCTGTTTCGACATGGTGAAAAATTAAGATATTTTCACTTTAGAGGTATATGGTCACCCTGGTTGTTGTTTTTAATTTTTATTTTTATTTTTTATAAGTAATTCATTATGGGCAGTTGAATTTAGTGCCTTTGTTAGTATTTTAAATGTTTCTTTGTTAATGTTAATGTTTTTTAAGTTCTGTTAAATAGGTTTAAGAGATAATTGACTGAATTACTTATAAAAAATAAAAATAAAAATTAAAAACAACAACCAGGGTGACCATATACCTCTAAAGTGAAAATATCTTAATTTTTCACCATGTCGAAACAGATAAGTGGCACACTGTATATACTTTATGGGGTCGGAGATGCTTCCTTCTGCCTGTTACATACTTTTGCACAAAAACAATATACCCTTTTTACCCATTTTTAAAACGGCTGCAGGTGGCAGCAACAACACTTGATGGTTGTCGCTGCTAAAACGCACACGCTGCACAACGTGTTTTGATACCCTTTATTGATACCCTTTAATTAATGTCAATGCAATTTTAAGTATATATTTATTTATATAAGGACATTTAAGGTTAGGTATATGAATACAAAAAGCGCTTCTTTTATGGTTAGTGTAATTTGGCCTTAAGTCATTTTAAACCTGTTCAATAAGTTAATTATCTTCCACAGAATTAGCAATATATATATACGCATATTTAATGGAAATCATATTTAAGTACCTCACGTTTGACCATACAATTTCACGAAGTTCTTATAAAGTCTAAACTACTCTCCCATGATAGCCATTAGCAAGCAGATAGAACCAAAAGTCGAAAATTGACAATCTCAACTTTGCTATGGCTGATCGTTGTCACAAGCAGAAGCGGTACTTTTTCCCCTCTCAAAAGCTGTGGCGAAGTTCGATAAACGAAAAGGGGCCGCTATTTTCGACTCATGTATTATATACTCGTTGGCTTAGACGACAGCTGTTATGACATAGATTTTTTTAAGAAAGTTAAAGAAAGTTATCAATGTACACAATAGCTTATTCAATGTTGAAATTGTCTCTTATCGTGTGGAAATTAGGTTCTCAAAACGTCCCTTGCAAAAATTACGTTAATTGCTAAATTTTTAAATATCTCGTCTGCTTATCGATATTCGATATTCATTTACTAAAGATATCTTACGCGAAGGAAGGAATTTAACTTTATAAGGATAATTGTTAGAAGTAGGTAAATTTGATTCTTAAAAGAGGGCCACAGTAGGTAACTATTAAAAAATGAAAGCTGCCAGCGAAGATGCATTTGCTGTCGCATGCTTTGACATTGAAAAACTAGCAGAAATATTGAAAAGGAGCCTATTTGATATCGACGATGTTCGCATAAGAGATTATCTGGAAGCATATGAGGAAATAATGAAGTAAGTTAATTGAGATCCTATCGTTTCCAGCATTAAAACTTTATTGTTCACAGATTCTTCTTGCTTACGGGTAGCGTGTTTAAATTTGTGAGCAGCGACGTTCGCAGCAAAATTGACATTCTTTATGACCTGCGAAAGCAAGACAACGAGGAACATAAACATTTCGAAAGCATAAAAACAATGCTCATATATGAAAAAAATGCCAACATATTGCACCAGAAAGGTTACATCTCTGGCAGCCGCACTTTATTGCGACTACACCGTGGTTTAGGTATTTAGTTTACTGTAAGAGAATTTTTGAATTATCTGTATTTGTATATATATTTTTATTGTTTCTAGAGTTCGTATACGAGTTTTTAAACCGGTTGCGCGACGTTGCAGATGACGAAAAAACGCAAAATGTCTGTAAGTCAGCGTACAACGATACGCTGGCCAAACACCACCCTTTTCTAATTCGCAAAGGTGCCCAGGTGGCTATGTTTGCAATGCCCACGCGCGGCGATCTCCTAAAGCGCGTCTGTCAGAACGTGGATGTATCTCGCGCTGTTGAGATGCTTCCGGAGATGTTGCAGCACATGCGCGTTGCTTATGATCGCACTGACCAGCTTTATACAATACAAGATCTGCAAAACCTGCCATGAAATTTGGCAAAAACCATAGGTTGTTTTCATTTGTTTGTCATTATGTTCATTCCAATATACTTTTCTTAGTTGCATATATGCCTAACCCCGAGACTGTGCACTAGTTCGTTGCTTGGTTATGAAAATTGCATTAGCATCTGGCTTATAATTTAGACAAAGGCCAAATATTTCTAAAACTTTTAAGATTTATGGTTTCAGCGGAAAGGGAACAACAGAGAAAAAGATTCGTCCAACACAGCATGCACAGCAAGCATTTAAAAACAAGTAAGAAGGCTCTAGTCAAAAAATACCGACTAGACGATACCCTAAACTTCACGGGTACAGTCAGTGCCTCCAAGTATGTGTGTACACGCATATTCCATACTGCACACACTTCAATGTTCCATATCTCCGGTGTTTCGTAACCGATTTCAATAAAACGTTCACAGATTGTCATTATTTTGTTTATTGTTTTAAATGCCGTTTCAAAGTTTTCCGAATTCAAGATTTTGTTGTTATCGATCCCATGCGTAAATCGGAAAGGGGAAGAGTTATCGAAAATCGAAAAAAAACTTGGGATTAGGCGAGCTTTAATTCTAAATCTGAAGTCTCTAGCTCTTATAGTCTCTGAGATCGACGCGTTCATACATACGGACAAACGGACATGGCTATATCGACTCGGCTGTTGATGCTGATCAAGAATATATATACTTCATGGGGTCGGAGATGCTTCCTTCTGCCTGTTACATACTTTTGCACAAAACCATTTTATCCTTTTTCCCATTATATAAAGATAGAGTTGCCAGTGAATTTTAGGTCAATGTGACCAATTATGATAAATATTCGATTTAAGGCACTGAAAGTTACAACAAACAGTCGACGTCATCCATAGAATGTTACCAAATACCAAAATTGCATCGAAGTTGGTACGATGTGACGACATTCGCCGTACAATCCAATCCGGCCCACTTTAGTGGCGGCGGTGTGAGATTTTCATGAACCCATACATAAATTTTCCATGTAGTAGTTGTCATTGTTTTTCCTAAGTACCAAATCTAAATATATCTTTAAAAATAACTTACGCCCGGTAGTCGGAAATAAGGTGTCTTCTCCAGCCAGGAGGCTTTATTTTAAAATATTTGCGCTTTTCTTTTAACTTTAGCATTTTCACGCAAATAAAAATGAGCTTAAAACATACAAAGCGAAATTAAACTATATTTTGTTCTGTTACAAGTTTTTGCGGATGGAGGCCTTTGAAGGTATCTTCTTTTCTTGCATTCCTTGTACGTATGGGTTCTCATCGGTTAATAAAGTGATGTTATGACATTTTTCTTCGTAACCTTTGGCTGTTTGAAAGTTCGGGGTGAGTGTGGAAACATCTTGTCCTTTTCAACGTATTCATCTACGATTCCATCACATCCTTTATTTGTTATCCCAAAGCACTCGGCTAAATATCAGTTAGAATGTCAGCATACAAGAGATGCTCTGTAGTGTCACCAAGGTGGAATATCTTTTTCGGATTCCTAAAAAAAATGTTTATATCAAAATGTAGTTTGTCTTCCGCTCTTAAAGTCCTTCATCACATCATTTTGGTTTAGAAAATGGTTGCTTCGGAGGTTCTACACTGCCTGCAACCACCCTAAACACTTCTTTTCCCAAGCGGAAGGAGTAACCATGATCTCATTGTACATGGTAACACCACATTTCTTTCACATTAATTGTCTGGATTCTTAAATTTATTCTGTAATCCTTCTCCACTCAACATGACTAGATTTTTTTAACGTGAGCTTATGGTATCTCTCAAATATATTTGTAAATGCGTATTAGACCATCGTTAAACTTCTCCATGATCATGGATGCATATTGGCTCGTGTTAAGTTGGCTGCAATCAACACGCAGTCAGCTAAAAACGATATAATACTATGACTGGAAAATAGGTACCCCTCGTTTTTAACAGTTAATATTTGCGTTCTGCGGATTAGCATCTATTTCTCCTTAGTATTTCTCCCAGTAAGATTTTTATTTGTCCTCATTGCTTATACTTCTCGGTCTGCCGCCGTGTACGAATTTGTTTTTGCTTTGTGTATGGACTGCTCATGCTTTGTCGTATGTATTTAGCATTGGCAAAAATGGGAAATAGGGTGTAATGGTTTTGTGGAATCGTATGTTACAAGCAAAAGGAAGTTTCTTCGACCCCATAAAGTATATATATTCATCATCAGTATCAACAGCCGAGTCGATATTGCCAAGATGCTATAGGGTTCAGGGTATCGTCTAGTCGCGAATTATCGACAAAAGCCTACTTTCTTGTGTTTTAAAATTTTGCTGCTGCCGTTCAATGAGTATGTATATGTATGTTTGTGTTTGTATGCTAATGGATGTCGAAGGCAAATCGTCTGCAGCTAGCCTGCTTCGTATGGGCTTGGATCGTCTTTATATACCCTGATCCCATTAAAAATGGGAAAAAGGGTATAATGGTTTAGTGCAAAAGTATGTTACAGGCAGAATGAAGCATCTCCGACCCCATAAAGTATATATATTCTTAACCAGCATCAACAGCCGAGTCGATATAGCCATGTCCGTCTGTGCGTCTCTCCCACTGTCCGTATGTATGTATGAGCCAACCGATCTCAGAAACTATAAGAGCTAGAGACTCCAGATTTCGAACTTAAGCTCGCCTAATCCCTAGGCAGTACAAGTTTGTTTTCGAAAACAAACAACACTGACTGTACGCGTAAAGTATAGGGATCAGGGTGCCGTCTAGTCGGGATTTCTCGACAAGAGCCTTCTTCCTTGTTGTGTATGCATTTGTATACGGGAATAGGCAAAACGCAAAAGAACAAACGACAACATCACGTGCCGGTTGTCGTTGCTGAAACGCACACTCTGCTTAATGTTGTTTTGATACCCTTTTCACAATATTAAATTAATGGCAATGCAATTATTAATGTATATTTTTAGCATTAGCAAGCAGACAGAAACCCTGAACCCTGTACTTTACGCGTACAGTCAGTGCTTGCAAGTATGTGAGTGTGTGTGTACGCGCATACTGCCTACTGCATACACAATTTCAATGTCCCATATCTCCGGTGTTTCTTAACCGATTTCAATTAAAATTTCACAGATTTTCATTATTTTGTTATATAATTCAAATGGCATCTCAAAGTTTTCCAAATCCAAGATTTTTTTGTTATCGATCCCATGTGTATATCGGAAACGGGAAGAGTTATCGATAATCGAAAACAAACTTGTACAGCGTAGGGCAAAGATAATGTAATGTACAAGATAGGATTATAGCGACTGTTCTTTGTTAACAGAAACGATAAAACCTGTAAGTAAGCACCTAGCACGTATTACGATATTGTTGAATACGATATTGCGTCCGATGCGCCAGACGAAGATTTGTTGTTGCTGTATTTCATTGTGCCGTTGTGTGGTGGCCAGACGAAGATTTGTTGTTGCTGTATTTCATTGTGCCGTTGTGTGGTGGCCGAAGTTGAGATTTTAAATATTCGAATTTTGTTTCTGTCTGCTTGCTATGCCTCAAATGGGTGGGTAGTATAGACTTTATATGAACTTTGTGAAATTGTATGGCTAATCGTGATAAACTTAACTATGACTTCTATCATACATGTACGTGTGTATATATTAGGAGTTAGGTAGATCATGAATGACATATTGATTAGGTTTAAAATGACTTAATACCAAATTAACACTAACCATAAAATCAACACATTTAGCTTTCAAATACTTGTCCGTGTATTAAAAATATTCATAAATAATTGCATTGATTTGTATTGATTATTTTAATAAAGGGTATAAAAACACATTGAGCAGCGGTTGCGTTTCAGCAACGACAACCGGCACGTGTTGTTGTTGTTTGTTCTTTTGCGTTTTGCCTTTTTCCCGTTAGACTCAGACACATGAAAACACAAAACGACGGCCCAAGCCCATACGCAGCAGGCAAGCTGCAGACGATTTGCCTTCGACACCAACGAGTATACAAACACAAACATACATATGTATGTATGTACATACTCATTGATCGGCAACAACAAAATTTTAAAATACAAGTAAAAAGAACTTCTGCATGTACAGACAGACCATGACCTACGACAAACTCTAAACAGCAAAGCAATAACAAATCCAAACAAAACTCACATGCATACAAATGCGGACCTAGGCCTAAGCCACCCTGAATCCGTTTGGCGATCGGCAAATCAACAACATTTAAAAATTAAAAAAACATTTGTTTGAAATGAAATAAATGTATGATTTATACATGACATCGGCAGAACATAATTTTGTATTTTCAACTTAAACATTTCTAGCGGCTATACCATTTTAGGCAAAATAACCAGCAGCCCAGCAATTCCAAAAGTATCAAATAATTAGTTTGCTTTTTATTTGAGATACTCTAAAGTTGCTTTTGCGTGAGCTCTGATAAATACATATGTACATATGTATGTACATATGTATGTACATATGAGGATTTCAGCAACCAGACAGTGCCGAATACATATGTACGACACAGCATGAGCAGACAATACACAAAACAAAAAAAAATTCAAATATAGCGGCAGGCCGAGAAGTATACGTATGTATGCATGCACACGACAAGCATGAGCAGTCCATACACAAAACAAAAACAAATTCATACACGGCGGCAGACAGAAATGGATACGCAATGAACGAAAATACGAATATCGTATGAGGGAAAATAGGTGCTATTGTACAGAGCTCGTTTACTAACTGTAAAAAAAGAGGGGAATTTATTTTCGTGTCTTTAGCTTACATTGTCATTGAGCGTAGGGAGCTTATGTTCCAAATCTGGAGTCTCTAGCTCCTATAGTCTCTGATATCGACGCGTTTATACATACGGACAGACAGACGGACGGACGGACGAACGGACAGACGGACATGGCTATATCGACTCGGCTGTTGATGCTGATCAAGAATTTACAAACTTGGTGGGGTCGGAAATGCTTCCTTCTGCCTGTTACATACTTTTGCCCTAAAATATTATACCCTTTTTTCTCATTTTTAATGGGGTCAGGGTATAAAAACGGCGTGTGGACAAGCTGTCTTCAGTGAAAGCACTACACGACAACGAGGGTCAGTGTACAACACAACAAGCCTTGCGCCTATACCACGGCTTCTTATAAAAAGTCTCTAACGTGTTGCGATATTAAGCACAAGTAAGCACAAAGAAAAATATTACTAGAACGGAACGACTGAGTGTTTTTGTTTTTCTAAGGAGAAGGTAGGCGAAACATGGCATTTAATTAATTAATTAATTAATTTTTTCATTCCTCCTACATAGCATAGCTCAGCCTTACGTTGTTCAGTTATGATGCCCGCCGCAAAGACGCTTAAGGCTTCTTAATAAGTGTCACTGACCAGCATTAATGCAGCCGAAAAACCTCTCCAGTTTATCCCTTAGCTCGATGAAACGACCACAATTAAACACAACATGTTCGGCATCCTCAGTAAAGGTATCAGAACTGTGTGTGCAGAAAGAGGCAGCCAAAACGTCCAAAACGGTGGAGGTAGTCAAGGAACAGCCGTGACCGCTTAGGAGCTTAGTTCTGTAGAAGTTTATCTGGCCTTGCTTCCTGTTATGCCGTGATACATATGATGTTAATGTGTAGAACGCCCTTTGGGAGACGCATCCCAGCACCTCTGCCAGTTTTACAAGGTGCGCGTTTTGTCCGTGGTGTACACTGCCTATAAACACATAATATAATAAACACATATATAATAAATATCGCAAATTAGAGGTAGAATTTTTTTTTTTAAATTAAAACTAAATGAAAATATAAACAAGTCTTTAAAAAAACTTTAACAATAAATAACATGCACAAACATGGCCAGTTTCTACTGGACCAATCATTGCTGCTCTTAAGCGTTTCAATCTCGGTATCTCAACCATCGTAGAGGCCGCAAATGCTCAAACCGCTTGCAATGCATCCACTCCCTCTCTATCATTTGGTCAACCAGGTTGGATAGGGACCGTCAACCTCTCCGCCATCAATGCCATGTATGCCAAAGGGTCATCAAAGGGCTTTTCTGGCTTCCACAAGTGCACGAGTCTCTTTCCTTTCCACCTGTAAAAGTGTAAAAAAAAGGACCTTTGCGCAAGCAGTTGCATTTCAATTCAAGAAGCGAAATTGCTTGAATTAGGCGTCGATTAGAGGCTCTATCGGGACCCGGAGCCTTATGGAACAAAGCCTTCCTCCATAGGAACCGTGCTAACTGGCGGGAGCAAGTTAGCTCTCAGCGTTAAAAGTGTTTCGATTCACTTATAACGATCCTAAAAGCTCTGCCCGAAGGATTTTTGTTCGCTCTGATTGCCTTTATTGTGGCATTAAAATCTAGCTGTAACGAACGAGATGCATCAAACCCTCTTTAGGCAGCGCGCTGATGTCGCCTTCTCGTTCTCAGGCAGACTCGTCTAGTTTCGGCGATGTAATCAGTACACCAGAACATGCGTGGCGTATGTAGGTCTTTCGCTGGGTCATGCTCGCTGCACCATATCATGCGGTGGTCCACTGGGGCCTTACCGATTCCCGCAACGATTCCTCAACAGAAAATGAGATGGCCTCACTCCCAGTGTTAACATCACCCGCGAGCCGAGCGGGCGATTAAACTGATAACATAGGTGAGGTTATTGTTGTTTGATGACCCTATTTTTAGGAGAAGCACATCTAGATGCGCTAACGACTCCACGAGTATAGTTTCCCAATTCAAGCCTAGAGCAATCGTCACAATATGTGTCACAATTTCGCTAAGCACTGCTTTAAAAGCCTTAGTCGCAAGGCTAAGCACTGCTTTAAAAGCCTTAGTCGCAAGGCTAGGTGCCAGAAAGCAGCTGTAGGGCCAAGATCTCCGACCTTCGCACGCGCAAATCAGTCAGAGCCTAGGGTGTGTTAAAAGTGTTTATATCACCAGAACTCCTCGAGCGGCTTTTCCTGAGTTGACCGAAACCAATAACCCGCTGTAAAATTCGCTAAGCTCGGTGAAATCAATTTTTTTCTATATGATCAATTGCTACAGTAGTACCTTGGGCAGCGGCGCAATTGTTAAAGTTTATTATTATTATTATTGGACGTAGATGTACTAACGGACAGTACATTCAAGTGGCCCAACGATACCAAGCACCGGCTTGTTAACGCGCGGACCCTCGCACAAAGCGACCCACCTCCCGCCCATCCGACCGAGGGGCGCACCGCGTTGCGTGCGGTTACGATGATCGCGAACATGTGGACAAATGACATAAGACAATTTTTTTTAGTAAGCATGCAGAAGTGGTACTAGTTATTAGGTGGGAAAGATCATTATATAATGAACAAAAGATCCGAAAAGGGTTATGACTAGCATAGTTAGAATAACAATCATGCAGGGCTATGGGTAAAAAATTTCTACTAGTTCTAATGGGTACTGCAAAGTTAATTTGGCTAATAAGTACGGGGGAATCTATTTCACCATGTATTAATTTGTGAACAAAGGTTAGTGCGAGCATAGTTCTACGATTAGTAAGAGAGGGAAGATTTATTAATAAAAGTCTACTGTGGTAATGAGGTAAGTTAGTACTATTATCCCAGTTAAGACCCCTTAGGGTTAAGATGCAACACTTTTACCATTTGGGATGCTTGACAGATTCCCGGTAAGCAGGACACCTGTATCTGCCGGTCCCATGGTCATCATTGTTTCTCCTTTTCTCGTGCATAGGGCACCCTTCGGGTGCTTTTGCAGACCATCGCGACATATCCGGAAACTCCAAACTTGTATTTGCAGCGGGGAGGTTCAGTACCTTGGCTGCCTTAGGGACAAATGCGGCAACCCGCCCAACTGATTTTCCCAGCGGTTTTTTCGCCATATTAATTAGCCTTTGCCGTTTGAAGCCCTTGTGTGTCACAGCGACTTAACGACATCACAATACAGTGTTGGGTCTTCTATAGCAGACATTACAGCGTTCATGACTTTATCCTTGGTCGCCAGCTCGTCGCAGATCTCCACCTAATTCGTTTCAGAGAATTTAACAGAACACCTAGCACTTTGCCAACTGCAAGTTATAGCTCATTTGCTCTGTGCGCCGGTTGTTTAATAAGCCGATACGCCTTTTAACGTAGTTAATATGAGGAGAGGTCGATGGTTCACGAAGGCGTTTCGGCGGTCTCCAGGCTGGGTGCACTCCCATGCAATCTTTGTGGGAGCAGCCTGTTACAGTTAAAGTTGTGAGTGCCGTCTCCGGAACTATAGGGTCCTTCAATAAGGGCGGGTATATGCTGAAATGGAATAAAACAAGCTATGTGTGAAGGCCCATGTATGCAATTTATTATGACATATAACATCATGTAAATGCCCGCCCCGGCTTCTTACGGTGGCACGAATCCAAGTGGTCCAATTTTCAATGACTCTTCCGCATAGATCGGGCTTAATTTGAGCGATAGCCTGTTATGTTCACGTTTAGGTCATCGGTCGATTGCGGTTTATTTGCTTAGACTTGCGACTTCAAGAAACCCCACAAGAAACAGTCTAGCGGGGTCAAATCACATGATCTTACCCTCAAATCGTTCATGCTGAGTATTAATCGTGGCGTCCGCTGTGTGGCACGTAGCGAACAAATGGCGTTGTCTATGGTCATGAACTTTCAGCTTCTGGGTCAGTTGGATCTTGTACGGGTGAAGGCCCTAGTCCCGACGTGAAAGGCCACCACGTCTACCGTAAAATGGGCGCAATTCGCGCAACGTTTGAACGTTGTAACGAACATTTATTTTGATAATAAAGTTTTATCATTTGTACGTGCTTTTCAATCGTGTTACTTTCCATGATGATTTGGCATGAGCAACTTAATTATAAAAAAAAAAATTGAACAGCTGTAGCTTAAACAAAATGGCCGCCACGTGCCGCCAAAATCTACCCGCCCTTATTGAAAGACCCTATATATTAGGCACTAAGCTCATCCCTTGCTCTGCAAATCAAAGAGCCTTAGAGTGACAGGTGACTTTGAGGGGAGACTGATGCCGACGGTACTTAAATTTTTAGGGGTGTCGGCACCGCCACTGACACTACCAATGCAGCTAGTGAGGTAGCCTTAATAACACAACCTCAAGGTGAGGCGAGGTTGACACCGATTCAAGCGGCAAAGAAGGCGGAGAACGCTGCACGACCGGTCTTCGGAGGAAAGGCGAGTAGTCGATTGCCATCTTGATATATGCGGACACCTGGCCAGGAACTTTTCTTATCGGTGACGACTATACCGCCCCTATTCGGTTACCAGAGCCCCCTTTGTTGTGCACACAAAATAACATCATTTTTCAACTTTCGTATTGGCTTAAACTTCAACTCAACGGTTAGCGCAAATTCTAAGATACTTGTTTTTAAGGCCTTAAAAAAGGATTCTTAAATTTCCCATCTGTGTACACAATATATATTTATATTGTCTCACAGTCTGATAGCTAAGTACGAAGGAGGTTATTAGTTTTTTTTTAACTATCACAAACTGGAAGAGTTATAGTAAAACCAACCACCTAATGGATACACAATCGATATCGACTTTTGTACGCTAAACCCATTGGAAATGAGTAAAAAGGGTACAATGGTTTTGTGCAAAAGTATGTAACAGGCAGAAGGAAGCATCTCCGACCCCATAAAGTGCATATATTTTGTTCAGCATCAAAAGTCGAGTCGAAATAGCCATGTCCGTCTGTCTGTCTGTCTGTCCGTCCATCCGTATGTATAAACGCGTCTATCTCAGAGGCTATAGGATCTAGAGACTCAAGATTTTGAACTTAAGCTCGCCTTATCCCTAGGTAGTACAAGTTTTCTTTCGCTTTTCGATAACTCTTCCCGCGTCCGATATACACATGGGAACGATAACAATAAAATCTTGAATTTGGCAAACTTTGAGATAACATTTGAAACATTAGACAAAGTAATGAAAATCTATGAGATTTTTATTAAAATCGGTTAAGAAACACCAGAGATATGGAACATTGAAGTTGAGTATGCAGTATGCGCGTATACGCACACACTCTTGCAAGCACTGACTGTACGCATAACGTATAGGGTTCAGGGTATCGTCTAGTCGGGACTTCTCGACTAGAGCCTTCTTTCTTGGTTTTCTAGCAGTTTTCATATGTATGCGTTCCGGACAAAATTTTTGACATATAGTGCTAAGATCTTGGTTGGAAACACTAATTTCAAATGACTAGATATTCCGAATGACCTTAGGACCAGCAATAAATGAGACAACATCGATAGGTATTATATGATTTCATCTGGTATCTTGTTTGTGTTACTAAGTGGGATTGACAGTTTGTTATTTAATTTATTGGGGCCACAGAGCGTTTGGTGGATTTTCAGAGATTACAGGACCTGATGACCTTGATTGATTGACTTGAGCCTTTTCGCTTGAAAAATTGAATAGAATTTTTTTCTATTCAAAATTCCCTCAAAGCCGAGTTGAGGCCTTTTGAAGCCTGCCTTGTCCTTCTTCTCCAAACAAGACCAACGTGACCACATTAAATTTGTAGAGCTCATGAGTTCAGTAATACGTTTAGGCCAGCAAATTTGCATGTGAGACTTTTTTGCACATCCAGCAGCTAATCTTCGATATACCCGTTCTGTCTATAGTGAAATAAAATAGGCTTTGGCTTATTTCATAATAAGCAGGAACCAAATATAATACCTCAATTAAAAAAATTTTAAGGTTCATTACTGACAACCTTTTTTTTAAATTTTATCAGGTTTTGTTTATAACGGATGGCAGATAGTGAATGCGTTTGACTGCAACATTTTCACTGCCTGTGTTGACAAGCGCCATCTGTTGTGAAGAGGTCTGCTATAAAAGACATGGCAGAATAACCGATAGAAGAGTGTTCACGCAGTGGTTGCTATACTGACTGAATTTGTAAAAAGTTCCTGTATGGCTAGTTTTTATCAAGTAATAAAAATTTATTTTTTCTGCTTTAAACATCGAAAGTTTTAAGGACGCCGCTGGCACCATTAAACAACGTTGTGCAACAATGACCGCTAAAATAACCGCCCGCTGAACGATGGGCGTAGCCAAACAATTGAGTTGTGGCACACACTACGTCATCACTTTTTTTTGGTACAGTGCCTGTTAATCGGGAGATGCGGCAGTGGTCGTTATCGGTGGGTGGTTTGTAATTATGGACATTAACAGCTCGGCAAGAAGCGTTAAACGTTCAACTTGATGTTGTAGTAGTTACTACAAAAAACCGAGACTTACTAAGCGAGAGTTGGCACTTATGGTATATATACACGTATATGTATGTATATGTTTGCATGCATGTACGTAGCCGGAAACCGGTGGGCGGAACTAGAGCGCGTCCAGACAGACACAGACAGAGACAAGGGCCAACTGCAAGTGGGCGTTGCTAAGAAGTCGATTTCTAAATTGCTAGCTTCGAGATCATGACAATGATATGCTTTTTGCGCGAACATTATTTTTTTTATTACATCCAGTTTTTTTTATATACGTACATATATATGTACATATATATTTTTGCCAACTCACCAAATCACATTTGTGTGTGAGTGCTTTCTATCTCATTCTGTCTTCCTGTTTGGGTGTTGCCAGTTCCGAATGCTGTGGTATAAGTTGTCCGGCGGTTTTTTAGTCGGCACATCCGCATGCTGATTGCTTTTGCACCCACTGCTGTGCGGGTGGCAGCACGAATATCATTTACTTAACAGCAACTCTCATCTTATCGGAGCAGTTGTATTAATTATCTGAACTCTGCACGTGTCATTGTGGGCACAATAAAAGATATGCTCTCTGGTGTCGTAACTCATCCCATACAGTCTCTCCATGCGGGCCCACACACACACCGTGACAGCTCATCGATTTGAAGTTGCATTGAAATACGTGCACACGACCAAATTTGCCTTATTATGCGGTCATGATCATTTGATCATCACCTTTGTGGTTGGGCGAGCTGCAACGGAAGTACAGTTTGTCAAGGAAGTGTTTTCGCGTGAAGAAAAATGTATGTTTTTTCACTTCACAGGCAAAAATATAACTGTTATATGGCTCTTAAAATTGTTTTGAAATTTTTTATGTATTATTTATTTATTTCTTAATAATATATTTAAAACAATTTGATTATTCATTAAATAACAAAAAAGTTATAACAAAAAGAAAATAACTCTAACTTAATTTGACTGTCAAGAAAGTGTTTTCGCGTCTACTTTTTGGTGCATTTTCGGTGTAAAATTCGTATGAAATTCGTATGTACAGTTACATTTAATTAAATTAAAAATGCTTAGATCCATAAAAGTCCAAATTTTTTTGGCCAGATCGCTTGCCAATGAAATGAAGAATGATTGTGGAATCACCATATCTCGCGAATGTGGACTATATCCATTTTACGTACCTACCCTAAAAAAACGGCACCAGGCGTTGCATTTTCAAGGGATTTCAACTGCTGGTGCCGTTTTTTATTTTTGTGGGTACGTGGATGGATATAGGCCACATTCAATCGAGATATGGTGATTATACAATCATTCTTCATTTCATTGGCAAGCGATCTGGTCAAAAAATTATGAACTTTTATGGATTTAAGCATTTTAAAATTAATTAAATGTAACTGTACATACGAATTTCATACGAATTTTACACCGAAAATGCACCAAAAAGTAGACGCGAAAACACTTTCTTGACAGTCAAATTAAGTTAGAGTTATTTTCTTTTTGTTATAACTTTTTTGTTATTTAATGAATAATCAAATTGTTTTAAATATATTATTAAGAAATAAATAAATAATACATAAAAAATTTCAAAACAATTTTAAGAGCCATATAACAGTTATATTTTTGCCTGTGAAGTGAAAAAACATACATTTTTCTTCACGCGAAAACACTTCCTTGACAAACTGTATGTAATTTTGGATAACAGGCAGTGAAAACAATTGTTAGATAACAGAATCAGTGTTTTCGGTACCTGTACTAAAAATTAAATAAACTGTGCTAGATATCTAGCTATCAACTATTTTTAAATATTTTAGCTTTAATTATAATACATTAGATGTTTGTACGTAAATAATTGATTGCAAGAAATTTGAGACAATTTTTGATGAATGGCTTCTTTGGTGACCGACAAACAAAATGAGTTAAATGTACAACCACTCAATACAAATTTTGTTCAACCTTTTCATTTATATGTACATATGTACGTATGTAATTGAAATTCATAAACTGAGCGCATGCAGTCGGCACTTTGTTTGTTTTCCATATTTCCTGTAATAATGCAATAATAATACCAAATACTATGTGCGCATAGCAATAATTATATTTACATATTTTTGAGGAATTCTAGTATAATTGTCGGCGTGGGCTTGGAACAGCTGCAGCAAAAGAAGAACATGGATGGTAAATTAAATTGTTTATTAAGGCAATTTACATTCATTATTATTACGATCTTATCAAACGTGACGTAAACTTGAGAAGAAAGAGCGAAGAGAGAGTAGAAAATGAAAAGAAACAAGTAAGAAGGCTCTAGTCGAGAAATCCCGACTAGACGATACCCTGATCCCTATACTTTACGCGTACAGTCAGTGCTTGCAAGTATGCGTGTGTGTGTACGCGCATACTGCATACTGCATACACAACTTCAATGTCCCATATCTTCGGTGTTTATTATCAGATTTCAATAAAAATGTCACAGATTGTCATTATTTTGTTTTATAATTCAAATAGATGGAACGGAAAGAGTTATCGAAAATCTAAAACAAACTTGTACTGCCTAGGGATTAGGCGACCTTAAGTTCCAAATCTGGAGTCTCTAGCTCTTATAGTCTCTGAGATCGGTTGGCTCATACATACGGACAGACGGACATGGCTATATCGACTCGGCTGTTAATGCTGATCAAGAATATATACACTTAATGGGTTCGGAGATGCTTCCTTCTGCCTGTTACATACTTTTGCACTAAACCATTATACCCTGTTTCCCATTTTTCATGGGATAAGGGTATAAAAACACACCAAAGACTTTGACAAAGTCAGACAACGGCATTCCCAATATATATGTAGAGAAATTTATAAAATTATTTAATTGTTATTAGTTAATACACAAGGCAGAACTTAAATGAACAAAAAGAATAAAGAAATAAATGCATTGCCGCCGGTAGCCGTCAGTCTGTAGGTCTGTCTAATTAGGGATTCAGTTGCGTGATTGAATATTTCGGTTTTCAACTGAAATTCAACGGCAGCAATGACAGACTACAGCAAACGAGCCTTGGGTGATTCGATCGTCAATGGGAACACACTTCAAATGGTCATAAACAGATTGATCAGCCAAGAAACCCTGTGACAACACGATTTTGAATTTATTAGGGCGGCCCTTCTTATTTGCATGTCGTTTTACATCAGAGGCCGGCGAACTTTTTGAACCATTACCCCAAATTTCTGTTCTCAAGCTTGACGTTACCGCCGACGACTTAAATTGAAGAGCTAAAAAAAAAAGTTGCCATTACCCCGAAATATTGTTGTGGAAGTTGCCATTACCCCATGATGCTCTGTAATTATATTTGATGCGCAAAAAAAAAAAAATAAAAATCACCAGAAATACAAAATATATATTCTTTTTCTGGAATATTCTTCACTTTACCCCAGTGATGACTAAAAAAAAAAAAAGCTCGCCCGAATAGAAAATGCTTAAATACCTTTTCAGAATCATGTCCGTTACCCCCAGAAATTTCACTTTTACCCCATTTAGGGTAATTTACCCCGGTTCGCCGACCACTTTTTTACATGAACAACCAAATTCTTCTAGCTAAGGTTTTTGCTCATAGCTCACTCTTTCTTCATCAGTTTTCAGTGCCCCGGTGTAGTGCATTAAGTGACAAGTGTGACCGAGTAATAGCTCAAATTCGAATTTTCCATGTACAATCGTCGTGGAAGCAACAACATGTGTCGATACTGAGACTGAGTTCTGTAAATTGTTGCAAGTATATATCATTTGTCTTTATGTGTATATTAAAACAAGCAAAAGAGCTATTTTTTCGAGCGTTTAACTACTAATGTATACAACTATATCCGAATAACGAATCTTATATTATTCAGATGGTACAGGTGCAGGGTGCCTATTTGATGTATGTAGTCTTTATATTTTTTATAAACATTGCGAAATTCTCAGATTTTGAGCGGAAATTTTGGTCAGAGTCTTCTTTTTGCAATTAAACGCCGTTAAATTATCTATATGCTATTTTTGATATTTTAACGTACAGTATAATATTTTTTGTTTGTAGAGATAAATGGCAGGTCAAAAATACTTTGGAAACATGTGAAAGCACATGCCAAACAAATCTTAAAAATGGAAAAACTATACAAAATATATTTATCTGTAAAGTCACATCTAAAAAAATTCAAAGTGTCTAGGCGAGAAAGCTCGACAAGACCTTAGGCGTACACCTACTGTTTGTACCATTAAGGATAGCAACTGTAAGCCACATTTTCTTACAATCCAAAAATAAACACCAATAATAAAAAGAAAAACAACAAAATTCTAGTATGATATACCTTGATCCTAGATTAAAAGCGTGCAGTCATTGGCTGGGCTTGAAACTGCTTATATCTGAAATCTAATCGGCAATGTTTCTTAGCCGATTTCATTTAAATTTTATAGACGGACGAACATGACTATATTGACTCGGCTGTTGATGTTTATCAAGAATTTATATACTAGCAGTGATGCTTTTTTCTGTCTGTTACCTACTTGTGCACAATAACAGTGGGCGCTTGCGAATAAGAACCAGTTGTTTTTTGAGGTATTTCTAATTGCTGAAAAGTTTTGTGCAAAATCAACAGCTGAGACGATATAGCCATGTCCCTCTGTCTGTCGATATCAGAGACAACGAGATCAAGAGAGTTTGGAACTTAAGCTCGCCTAAGCTCTAGAAAGACCTCAGCTCTACACTGACTGTACGCGTTCAGGGTATCTTATGATCTTATGATTGCTGTGTAATTTGTGAGCGTCCACGTTTTTACATATTTCTTGTGTTCAGGCTAAAATTTAAAAAACCTTAAAAAAATGTAACAACTTAGTACTGCCTAGGGATTAGGCGAGTTTATGTTCCAAATCTGGAGTGTCTAGCCCTGTTAACTGTTGATGCTGATCATGAATATATATACTTTATGGGGTCGGAGATGCTTCCTTCAGCCCGTAACATACTTTTGCACAGACCTTTTATAGCCTTTTTACCCATTTTCAATGGGTTCAGGGTATAACAAAGGATGTGATTTGCACACATAAACTAACTGATCTCAAAGACTAAATAGCTAGAAACATTCGGTTTGAAAAATTTGTTTTCCTAAACCAAAAGCAGATCAAGTTTTTTTCAAATTATTGATATGTTTTCAGTATACAGTTGTTCTCTAAGAAAAAATCTTGAATTTGGATTAATTTATTACTTGCTTAATAATCTGTTAAAGGTGAATTAAAGCCGGCGAAGAAACACCAAAGATGTCGAAGAACAAATTTGGGTAAAGCATGCAAAAGTGCTGTGATGCAGAGATTTTCTATATTCGCTTAGTTGTTAAATAAATATGGACGTAAGTAAAGAAATTGAAGAGCCACTGACAAATTAAGGGCGTGGCAACGCCCTATGACAAATTATGACAGCGAGCAACTCGCTTTTGATTTATGAGCCGCTGCATTCTATGATCCCCTTTTTATACCCTGATCCCATTAAAAATGGGAAAAAAGATATAATGGTTTAGGGCAAAAGTATGTAACAGGCAGAAGGAAGCATCTCCGACCCCATAAAGTATATATATATTCTTTATCAGCATCAACAGCCGAGTCGATATAGCCATGTCCGTCTGTCCGTATGTATGAGCAAACCGATCTCAGAGACTATAAGAGCTAGGACTCCAGATTTCGAACTTAAGCTCGCCAGAGATGCCATTTGAATTATAACACAAAATAATGACAATCTGCAAAATTTAGAAGATAATTATTTTATAGTTTCAGGAAACTCTGTGTTACAGTGGTGCTACCAGACGGGTTCTGATTAAAACAGCAGACCAACCATGTGGCTTATTATCGGGATGATAACCAACCAAAAAACAAGAAGGCTCTAGTCGAGAAATCCCGACTGGACGATACTCTGATCCCTATACTTTATGCGTACAGTCAGTGCTTGCAAGTATGTGTGTGTGTGTGTACGCGCATACTGCCTACTGCATACACAATTTCAATGTCCCATATCTCCGGTGTTTCTTAACCGATTTCAATTAAAATTTCACAGATTATCATTATTTTGTCTAATGTCTTAAATTCCGTCTCAAAGTTTTGCAAAATCAAGATTTGGTTGTTATCGATCACAAGTGTATATCGGAAACGGAAAGAGTTATCGAAAATCGAATCGTACAGCCTAGGTATTAGGCGAGCTTAAATTCCAAATCTGGAGTCTCTAGCTCTTATAGTCTCTGAGATCGGCTGACTCATACATACGGACGGACTGTTACATACTTTTGCACAAAACCATTATACCCTTTTTCCCATTTTTAATGGGATCAGGGTATAAAAAAAAAATGTATGTTTCTATTTTAATCGGTTTTAAAAGTGTAAATTTTAGTTTCCCAGCTGTATTTGAAAAGTTTTATTTCTCTAACTTCATAGGGGTCAAACAAATTCTACATTGCATAACCAATCAAAATTATTAAACCCTGTGAAGTTCTCATCGAAATCTTTTTAGAAAAGCCGAAGAGCTATTTCACCTATATACAAACAAAATATATCCGCGTAAAGTTTAGGGTTGAGGATATTTGCTAGTCAAGATTTCGCGACTAAGCCTTTTTGTTCTTTACTCGCATTATCAATTCAGGCAAGGATACCAAAAAAAGTATCAGTATTTGCAGCCGGCAGCAAACTGATAGCAAATTGTAACAATAATAAAAACTCATGCTTAGAGGCGTGTCCCAACATAAAACTGCAAACGAAACGAGCCAGAAGAAACAAACACCCAAGGGTGCAATCGTATTATCAAACTTTCCCTAATGCTGGGCAATGTTTACGGCGTGGTTGCCTGCTCATTCCGTTTTTAACTCTGAAAACAAAAGTCAATTGTCGTAGCCAATAAGTCGCTAATGCAATTAATATCTCTCACACACACAAAATATACAAGGGCTGAACGAGGCCTTGAAAGCATTAGAATACTAATAACTTACCATATGTGTGTGCGCCGTAGCTTGATGCTGTGTCTCGTCCTGGAGAGGCGTGACACGTTAGACACCTGGAGTGATTGTTTAATATGGTCAGGAAAACTCGCTGTTAGCTCACATACACATATACCAATGCATGTGTTCTCTCTTTCTCTCTCTCTCTCTCTCTCATTCTCTCTCTTTATAACTCATGTAGTGAACATTTGCGACAATTTGGTGCGTTAAATAAATTTAGTCACACACCGAACCGGGCTGTATGATATTCGTTGAGTTTATTCAACATTTGTGGCTATAGTTTCTGTGGCGAATCGTATTTAATTGTTCCAATTGACACCAAATCTTTGCTCCTTGAGTGGTCTAAAATAAATGGGCAACGCGAGCTGCATTTGTCAGCTTGAAGGCGTTCACAATTAGCCTGTAATTTATTGCAGCGGATGGCTGTAAATTGTTGCCAGCTTTTCGCCAGTTAAACGGTTGTTAAGTACTTAGCAAGTATTCTGGTATTGTGTAATCTCAAGCATCCAACAAGGTTGTTTGGTCAAATCCATTCAATTGTTTTTATTTATTTACATTACAAAGACATGTCTATACACTTACACCAAATTTTGGGGAGGGCATTATTATATACAAAGATAACTTAATAAATGTTGTCGAAAACTTTTTGGTTTTTTTTTTTTTTTTTGAGCAACTTAAATAGTGATTCCATCTCAAAGAATACCGTGCGCTAAGGCCAACGAGGAGGCAGGGCTCGATGCCAATGAACCAATCGGACCAACCATAATAACTCCGCCACCACCTGCATTGAACCTCTCAAATCCGCTTATTGATTCTGTCGGAAGCTTCTTGCGCAGATCTGGCTTAGGCCCGCTAAGGCACATTTTCTCCATCTGTTGATGCTGGGAACGCACAGCAAAGCGATTCACATGAACGGGTATGGGTACTACTATTTTTGTGCCACTGGCACTTCCATTCCGACCAAGACCGTGCGACGTGAGTCCTGCCTTAACGCGTTTCCATTTGGCGCGTCGATTCTGAAACCATATTTTTACCTAATCAAATCAAGAATAAAATCAATCACTTTTTATGTCTGTTAAACAGGAGCTTTAGGGCGGATCGCTCACCTGCACTTCACTTAATTTTAAGCTGGTGGCTATTTGACTACGCTCTGTAAGGCTAAGATACTTTTTGGCATGGAACTCGCGTTCAAGTTCAAGCAGCTGTTCCGAAGTAAACGCTGTGCGACGCCGTCGCGATTTTGAGCTGTTTCTGCCACCTCTTTGGGACTCCTTGCCGGTTTCATGAAGTGATTGTCCGCCATCGTCATCGCTACAATCCTCACTATCCGAATTTGTGTAAGCTGTAATGTAAACAAATTAAATCAATTGCAGAATAATTCTGAACTCAAAAATAATTTGTTTCGGATGTTATAAAATTGGTGTATTGTGGCAATCGCTTAGCTGTAGCCTAAGATAATAGCTTAGCTTACAGAAGCTTTTTATTTTTCCGATCTACAAGGTTTCAATTGATTAAACTTATTATTTCGTTATTCGTTGTTAATACAGTACCAGTACAGTGCCTTCACAAAAAAAAAATCGTAATCGCCTATATCTTCCATATTTTTAAGCTAGAATACAAACAAATGTGTAGGCTACGCCCACTCCTTCCGCCCCAACCCAGCCTGTCCCCTTGTAAAATCGAATTCGCCTATATCTTTCACGACTTAAAATATGGATGACACGCCCACCCATGCCCCAAGCCTTTTAAGAATATAAATCTCCATAAATTCTCCTTTCCGTTCTTGTGCTGGATCAGAGTTTTCGTAGTCTAATGCGTTTGTCTGCAACGTTTTCACTAATTATACTAAGGGTATAATGGTTTTGTGCAAAAGTATGTAACAGGCAAAAGAAAGCATCTCCGACCCCATATAGTATATATTCTTGATCAGCATCAACAGCCGAGTCGATATAGCCATGTCCGTCTGTCCGTCTGTATGTATGAACGCGTCGATCTCAGAGACTATAAGAGCTAGAGACTCCAGATTTGGAACTTAAGCTTAGGGTAAATTCTTGATAAGCATCAACAGCCGAGTCGATATAGCCATGGCCGTCTGTCCGTCCGTATGTCTGTCCGTATGTTTGAATGCGTCGATCTCAGAGACTATCAGAGCTAAAGACTCCAGATTTGGAGCTAAGCTCTTCTCCAGATTTGAAACTAAACTCTTCTCAAATATAGAATTTGTATATGGTATCCCATGCAGTATAAGGACTAGAATCGGTGCAAAAACAGTTTGTGCTCGTTGCACTCAGGGGACAGAACAAGGACACTATGATTACCTTTTCTTCCTTCCACCGTGACTGCAGAATAATCTTTTTACAAAAACAATTAATGTTGAAATTTACTGTTTTGAAGTAATTAACCAAATTAGTTTTGAAGTTCCAATCAAAAATGCTATTCATTTTCTACCCATATGTCTTATAGCTTGTTATTTTAACTATGATGTCCCTCAGGATCTTAAGTTCCATCAATTTTTGCCTACATGTTCGCGATCATATTTACCGCTATGCTATGCAAGGCGGTGCGCCCCTCGTTTTATGCCTTATGTTTAGGTCCGCGGACCAACAAGCCGGTGCTTGGTATCGCTAGCCCACTTGAATGTACTATTCGTTAGTATAACTTAGCGAAATAAAAAAATTAATATTTTAATAGGCATTTTATGGTGCGTTAGTCAGTTGTACTACAAATTACGTGAGTGAACTCTTCCGCCCTTCATTATTAAAAAGTCTCTGGTTTTATTTGCGAAAAAGGAAACAAAAAACGCTATTGATCGGCTCTGCATTGTAAGTCCATTAATTCGTATTCAATTTCCATTAGTTTCCCGTAGTTTTTTAGTTTTACTTTAAACCAACTGCAGACGCATCAGACGCGAAGTTTAATTCGTCAACTTAGTCAATACATAAAAGTGAAGATTATTTAACTAGTGGAGTTATGAATAAATCGGAAAGAAAAACAGTGATCAATAATTTGAAACAAATTTATAGATTCCAGGTCTTTTAGTCCCCGACTTTGCCGTGCTACGGCATGTACAAAAAACATAAATATATATTTGTTATTACGTGTTTATAAAAAAAGTTTGAAGACAATCGAACAAAATTTTCCGGCAATTTTGCATCTCTAGAGGGATAAATTTTGCAAAATCGGAAAATCACATGTTTATTCGTTTATTTGTAACAACGCATTTACAAGCTTTGTTTAAAGTCAATGGGATGAAACAATTTACCAAAAAGAATTTTTAAATTATTTTCGTTGTGGGCGAATTTTCAAAATCGGCAAATAAGTGACAAATTATCTTCTAGTCTTAACTTCCAAACCGAGTTTCAATCGATTATTTCCATCGGGGCCAAAAACCCCCTTAGAGGTAGAATTTTTCAAAACCCTTTCTTATACTTGACTAAAATTAAAATTTCAACTTTCTATCTATTGCCAATTAGTCAGGACAAATTAATTTATTTAAATGAAAATAATGCTTGACTAAAGAAAATTTAGTCTCAGTTTGAGGCCCAGTAAGGCAGTAAGGTGGTTATTATGTGTTCAAATTTCAAGTATGATGATGATAAGAGAAACAGCGAAAAAAATTGTTCAGATTTAAAAATGAAATGTGATTTAACTAACTATAAATGGTGTACAAAATCCTGTGTCTATATATTAATGTTCTCTCGTTAACAGCACATAACCATTTTTCTTATTTTGAACTCTAAGACAGTACTTCTGAGGCAAATAGCCTGTGTCATAACTTGCAAACATATTTTTTTTATGACTGGATACATGTGTGTCGAAATGACGGCCACACTTGACTTGGCCCACAAACGGCCCTTTACAACAGCATCACCACCGACCCCAAGACATTTCTTGAAATACAATATGCGTATGTGATTTGTGGTTACTCAAGCTAAGAGTGTATGCTATGAGAGAGAGAGAGACAGAGAGAGCTAACGATGAGCAAGTTTGTTAGCACATTTACCCCTGATTGTGCTTGATTCATATAAATTATGCTTGAGCACTTTTTTAACACTTAATACACGCATCAGTTATGCATATTGTCTGCTGTGTCACAGATTTAGATGTGTCCTGTCCTCATAAAAATCGCCACGCCTAAGTTCATAAATAAATTATTCGCAGGGGAAGGTCGTATGAATGTTGTACACACCCCCAATATACCAAGAAATTCTGTTTTGAATACATTAAATTCGATTTGCTTTTCAGTTTTGCTGTCAAATTGATTTAAAACTCATTCGACTTACAATACCGTTGGACAAAGGAGATCCACAGCAAGAGCTATGCATGTAAAGGAATAGATGTCATTGGGATATGACAAGGATTCATTAAAATTTGTTTCCTTTCGTTACGTTATTCATTTTAATGAATAAATCGTAACGTTTGTCAAAACGTCAGTTTATTTTATGATGTTATTGTTGTACCTCTTTTCTTAATCGCTCTCGCTCTTTCTTATGTTCTGCCTCGCTGTTCGCTATTCCATCTGTCTGTCTTTTAGTTGCTTGTTTCTCTGCTAAGCAGGAATAAAGAGCTTTTTAGCTTTGATTGACACCAAACATTGGGCGTAATGCGTTTTATGCTAATTTTTCTCATGATATGACAGCTTTATTTTAATTACCAGGACAAAGCCACTTAAGTCCGCTGATTTCAATAAGCAGGACAGTTTGAAGTGCCAGCTATTTACTGCTGAAAACTAGATTATATTTGTTATTGGGATTTAAGTAGAAAGTTATCGATCGAAGGTTTGTTAGACTACAATATTAAAATGGTAATACTTTAAACCCAAGAAGATATAATTTAACATATTAGTAGTACAGTTACCTCCGTTACGACTTTTGTCCATATCTGCATTGTAGTTTTGAGGAGACATGGTGAGACTGATCTCACTGCACGAATCTCCGCTGCATTCGTAGTCTTCTTCTATGCCAACATCAACCGCTGGCTCCGTGTCGCTGTGTGACTTTAAGGGCGAGTGTTGGTGCGGAGATGTTTCTTGTGTCAGCGCTAGTGCATGATGTTGATTCTTTTGATTCTCGTCCCGAGCACGCGATGCGGTCAAGTGTCGAAGCCGCGCTTGCACGCTTAAAGTGTGTACATAATCCTGGTTCATGACCTCCACAAGGTGACGGTAGCTTAGCTCCGATGGAACCGTGGCTGTATTAGTAGCGCTGCTGTTAAACGCTTCGAATCGGTTGTCGAACGGATTCGGAAGTGGCAGACGCGCCCACTCAGCACCGTTATTTCGAGGCTTTGTTGAACTAAGTCTTAAGTTATCCAAGGCATGCGCAGGTTGTGGCGGTGGTACCGGCGCTAATTGTGCATGTGTATCCTTTTCGGTAAAGGGCGATCCCAAATAACATCCACCAGCAATAAGATGTGTGAGCCTTTCGTGATGTGCAATGTAGCCATGCAGCCAAGGATTGTGAAGTGGAAACTGGCTGAGCCCCAGCGCTGAACTAGCTACTAAAGCGCGTGTATCCAGCTCCCGAATACTGTCTCTCTGATCCTGACCCCGTTCGTGCTCCGGTTCCTGCTCCTGCTTCTGCTCCTGCTTCTGCTCGACACTAACAGAAGAAACATCGTCTGGTGTTTGACTTGCGATTAGACTCTCAATGGAGAAGGGTTTCGGAAACGGTTTGCTGACCAGTTTCGTACTGTTCACAACCGGCGACAGCAGCGCCGAGTGATCGTTTTGCATCATCAACTTTAAATTCTGGTATTCGCTGAGACTTTAAAACGCGACACACAAGCGCGCAACATTGACGCAGTGAACCGTTCAAAGAACTACGCGCAAATAAAGGCTAAGGCAGCCGAAGCAGTCACACACACATCACGTACACTCACTCGACAACTACAACGCATTGCACCCAATTGCTGTCAAACTAAATCAACCACCACAGCACTAACACACACGCATGCACAGTGGAAAGTGAAACAGAGAATGGGAGACAGAGAAAGAGAGAGCTATCTTGCTTGCCACTGGCCAATATGGCGTGTTGTACTAGAGCGCTGAGCGGCTGTGATTGGCTGAACTGTAATTGCTGCCAAACCGGTTAAGCTTCTCTGTTTTCTTTTTCCAATGGGGATGTTCTTCTTTAAGATAAACAAGTTACCTAATTGCTTTCTACTTGAGCCATAATTTGCTTTAGACGCTGACCACTCTAACTATTGTGAGTAAATTATGCCGCATCTTTACAGCAGTCAAAAAAAAAATCAGTTAGTGATAAAGTGGCAATTAGAAATTTGGTGTAGTGACAAATCATTTCATTGATGAACATTCAGGAAGTTAGATGGACTAATTTTAAGTCAGTAAATTTAAAAATGCAGTTTTATTTATTAAAAGCGGATGCATTGATATGCTGATAAATTATTATAAAAAACAAAACTTTCTATCAATTAACTTTTGAGCTCGAATGCTAATGCGATCAATGCATAATAAATCAATTAGTTGGTCACACAACTGATTCTGAGTCTTTTTGTTGTCTCTGTTGCTAACATTTTTGAATCCAATTTTTTCTGCACGCCTTATCTCTTATGTTTCGTAATGTTATTTCATGCATTGGTTTCTTTTCAGCTTCTTATCTATAGTCCCGTTACGATTTTAGAAGAGACAAAGTCATGCTTTAGTAGAGAGTTAATATTTGTGCAAAACTATTCATTCACATGTGGGACACATCAGTTATCTCGCTGCAAAAAGTCATTGAGCTTATTAAAAAATAGTAATCAATATTGTTGCGGTTTTGTAAATTTTTTCTTAAATTTTGATTGTTTTTGGGGACAAAAACCTCTTAAGGCGGTGTTTAGAGAAAAAGTAATCACCAAAATTGAAACTATGGCTGAATGTGGCATTAAAATGACTGAAATTGGCAAAACATTATACCTGCATCGATATACAGTCGCAAACTATTTGAAAATCCGGAAAAATACGCCCAAAACAACCAAAAAGGAGCCGTATCAAAAGTTGATGCGCGCACTAAATGACATAAAAGAGCAATGGCAACGGCTAAGTTTTGAAGTAGCCAATAAATAGTCAGAGGTTGCAACAGATTTGCCTAAAGGTTGCACCTCAAATATACCGCAAAGGTGAGGAAATCAAATCAGTTGCATCAGCATAAGAATGCCCGGCTTGCCTTTTATGAAAACTTAAAGTTATGGGGCAGTGAGTATCAAAAAATGGTTTTCAGAGATAAAAGTTCAATTTAGAAGGGCCAGACGGTAATCAGAAGTACTGGGTGGACCCAAGACATCCCCGGAGTACGTTAACGTATGGTGAACTGCTTGAAGGCGAACCTTTTTCATTTCCGGGGAGGTTCCATGATGATGACTGGATATTTCAACAGGATAACGCTCCTATACATGGTGCAATGCATAGGATAACGTTTTTTAAGCCAAAAAATATCCCTTTATTGCAGTGGTCCAGAAAAAGGTACGGATATAATTAGGTTAGATAATTAAAATTTTGATTGTTAATTTAAAGGTGTTCAAAAATAATACGTTAAATTGTAAAGCTTTTAAAATGGATAACAAGCTGAAGAAACCTGGCTTTAAAAATTTTCGTATTACCTCTACGGTGTCTACTAATTAGGTTGTTAAAAAAAATATTTGATTTTTAGGAGACTTCGAAACAAAAATAGAAAATTTCATATATTCTTTGTCTTTTTATTAGAAAAACATGTTAAGGAATCAAACTATAAAAAAATTGGTTTTTTAGCCCCCTAGACTTTCTTAAGTTTTAATAACCTAGGGAGCTCCGGCAGCCAACGGTTCGACCACATAAAAGTATTAATAAAAATTTAAACTTTTTGTAGCATTGGCATGAAAGCATTCACGCCGATAGGATTTCTATTTTGTAATAAAGTATTTTTACTGTCTTTACAAATTGGATTACAGCTTATCGCAATAAAAACGATTGTCGAATCTATACTATAATTTCTAAAATATGTTATTGTATTCTGAGTCTTTTCGTGCATAAATAAATATAGATTGATTATGTATCAAATAAATATTTTCCGTTATACGAATCATTTCACTGTAGGTAAAAAAAGTTCAGTTTTTAAGTTGTTTTTCTAAGCAATAAAAAATATTCTTAAGTTTCGTAAGAACGCTGACACGGTTCAGTGTGTTGTTACGAGTATTAAGATAATTAAAATTAGCGTCTTCATATACACTTGGAGCATTAAAGCGTCCAAATGAGCGTCTGCTCGTTTTTAAAAGATTTCCCTCTTAACAGTTTACTCAGCCCAGTTTCCGCTCATAAAAGTGGTTTTTAGGATTTACACCCTGAACCCATGAAATAGAAAAAAAAATAACAAAAGCAGGAAGCAAAAATTTAAATATGTAAAATTTGAAACTTTATTTAAAAACTACAAACCAAATAATGTTCACCTGTAAAAATTTCGACTGGATATCGAAGATTGAAGTAAAGTCAAGTTAAGCTTTCATTAACGCAAAATTGCTTGCAGAAGGAAGCATCTCCGACCCCATAAATTATATATATTCTTGATCAGCATCAACAGCCGAGTCGATATAGCCATGTCTGTCTGTCCGTCTGTCTGTCCGTCCGTCTTTCCGTCTGTATGTATGAACGCGTCGATCTCAGAGACTATAAGAGCTAGAGACTAAAGATTTTGAATTTAAGCTCGCCTAATTCCTAGGCATTACAAGTTTGTTTTTGATGTTCGATAACTCTTCCCACATACACATGGCATCGATAACAAAAAAATCTTATGTTTGCAAAACTTTGAGACGGCGTTTGAAACATTAAACAAAATAATGAACAATCTGTTCAATTTTTACAAAAAACGGTTGAGAAACACCTGAGACATGGAACATTGAAGTTTAGTATGCTGTCTGCGCGTACACACAAATATCCTGATAGACACGATGCAATGGCGAAACGTCAACAGCCTGGCGACACACAGTACCAGCGCGACCAATGCGGGTCAAGTCCTCGCGCGGTCCTGCATTGACAATTGCATTCCCCGTAGCCTGCAATAGGTCAGCAAGTGAATGATCTCGAAGGCGTCCTTGACAATGCGACAGGCAAGCAGTTTCTTGCCCTTCATCATAAGGCCGCAGGTCAGCCGCTCCACAATGGAGCACTGAGCTTTGCGGAAACGCTGTGCTGGGCGGCTTTGCAGTCTCGCATGGGGTTTCAGAAAAGTCAGTCATAATTTTAAATACTTGAATTGTTTTTTGAATGCAGAAAACTGACACTGCCTCGTTTGAAAGCAAAAGATAAAAGAGTGTAGTATAGGCACCTAGTGGTGACAAAAAGTTGAGTTTCGTTTTAATACAGTTGCGTATGCTTAATTTTCAAAAAAAGTGCTGCGTATGTTCGCCTACCTATTTATAACGGCTTAACAAAGAAAATAAAGTGTATTTCTTGAATTCACTTGAAAACCCTTGTGGGTTTTGGGGACTAAATTCCACAAAATCATTATATCCTATTTACATATTTTATGAGCTCAGCGTATACATATCTATGTTTCTTTATGTAGCAATGGTGCCCAACAAGCCGTTTTCCCTATCAAATTTAGCTTTCTGAAAACTGTTTTGCTTTTTGCGCTTTCCCTGTCATCTCTGTATTATAAGCTTAAGCTGCAGTTTATAATATAATTTAATAACAATGCCTAAAGATTATAACCAACAAGTAGGAAGGATCTAGTCGAGACAGCTCGACTGGGATTACCCCAAACCATTGACCTTACTCGTACGGTGGGGCCTGCACTTCTACGCAAAACTTTTAGTAATATTTGTTTTGAGAAGAAGTTACTAAATTTTAAAGTATAAGATGTTAGAGTGTCTTCATTCTGAACGCAACCTCTCCTGTGCCAATCAATGTGTATATATATTTTCATGGGAAGAAACCAGAGGTCTCTTCTTCTTAACACAAAAGTTAAGACCTGAACGTAGCTTGTGGAGAAATAAATTTCCCTTTTGCTTTGTCATCTCCAATGAGAATCTTAATGTACATGGAATCTCATTAGCTCAAACTGTGCGATGCTTCAGACGAAGATTAGTTGTTGTCATACTTCATTTGCCGTTGTGTGGTGATCAAAGTTGAGATTTTAAATATTCGACTTTTGGTTCTTCTGATTGCTAATGCCTAACATGGCATTCCTACAAGAGTAGGAAGAATACATTGGCGTGAGCTCTGATACATACATACATATGTAAATACATACATATTAGGTTTTCAGCAAACAGACAGTGCTTAATACTTACGACACAGCATGACCAGTCATACACAAAGTAAAAACAAATTCGAATACGGCGGCAGTCCGAGAAGTATAAGCAAAGAAGAAACATAAAAATCTAATTGGTGGCACACGAGCTACGCTGCAGGGCGAAACTATTTTCTGTTAAAATAGCGGCCACTCTGGTTTCTTCTCAATAATATGAAACTTAAATAAGACTGTAATACCATGACAAAATTTGGACTGCCATGACAAAATTGAAAAGCTATTGAAAGATAAAGGATCCTACACAACAATTAATATATTATAATTAAATTAAATAGATTACAAATTAATAGCAACGCTACAGTCTTGAAGTGGGCAAGCTCCCAGACTGTACGGGTTATCCAAAATACCCAAGAGAGGCACACCATTAAGACCCATGCATTATCGACAAACGTCGACACGTCCAAAATATGATGAAAACAGCGTTAACATTAAACGAGCCAGCCCAAAAACGATATAATCTAAAGACGCGAAAATAGCTTCCCCTCTTTTTACAAGTAGTAAACGAGCTCTGTACAATAGCACCTATTTCTCCGTCATATATCTCCCAACTGGATTCTTATTTTCGTTCATTGCGTATACATTTCTGTCTGCCGCCGTGTATGAATTTGTTTTTGTTTTGTGTATTCACTTGTGCTGTGTCGTATGTATTCGGCACTGTCTGGTTGCTGAAAACCTCATATGTATGTATTTATCAGAGCTCACGCAAAAGCAACTTTAGAGTATATCAAAAAAAAGCAAAGTAATTATTTGATATTTTAGAATTGCTGGGCTACCTTGGGTTATTTTGCCTAAAATGGTATGGCTACTAGAAAAATTATAGTAGAAAATACAAAATTATGTTTTGCCGACGGCAAAGTAATGTACTATATATTATACATTTATTTCATTTAAACAAATGTTTTTTTAATTTTTAAATGTTAACTTGCCGATGGTCAAACGGATTCAGGGTGGCCTAGGCCTAGGTCCGTCTTTGTGTGCATGTGAATTACACATTGCCACGAAAAGGTTTACACAAAGTGAAAATTTCGATATTTTCACTTTAATGCTATAAGGGACACACTGGTTGATGTTTTTAATTTTTTTTATTATTTTTTATAAGTTATTCAGTCAATTATCTCTTAAATCTTTTAAAAAGAACTTAAAAAACATTAACATTAACAAAGAAAAATTCAAAATTTTAACAAAGAAACTAAATTCAACTGCCCATAAAAGCTTTACACACTTGTGTTTTTGGTGCATTTTTGCTGTGTAACTCGTAACTCGTATCACTTGCCAATGAGATGAAGAATGATTGTGGAATCACAATATCTCGCGAATGTGGCCTAAAAAAATTTTAACTACCTACCCCAGAAAAAAACGGCGCCAGCTCTTGAAAACCAATAATATTACACCGACTGTACAGCTCGAGATTAAGGGTAGGTACTTAAAATGGATATAGGCCACATTCGCGAGATATGGTGATTCCACAATCATTCTTCATTTCATTGGCAAGTGATCTGCGCAAAAAATTTGGACTTTTATAGATCTGCGCATTTTTAATTTAATTAAAAGTAATTGTACATACGAATTTTACAACGTAAGTGCACCAAAAACTTTGGTGTGTAAACCTTTTCGTGGCAGTTGAACTTAGTGCCTTTGTTAGTTTGTTTTAATTGTTCTTTTTTAATGTTAATGTTTTTTAAGTTCTATTTAACAGGTTTAAAATATAATTGACTGAATTACTTATAAAAAATAATAAAAATAAAAAACAACCAACGGCAAAATGAAATACGACAACAATGATCTTCGTCTGGCGCATCGCACGCTTCGAGCTAATGAGAATCCATGTACAATAAGATTCTCATTTGAGTTGGCGAAGCAAGATAGTAATTCATTTTCCCGAGGTGCTTATTTCAGGTTTTATCGTTTCTGTTAAAAAAGAGGGGTACCTATTTTCCTGTCTTGAGATTACATAGTCATTGGCTGGCTCCAACTCAAATGAGAACCTTATTGTACATGGATTCTCATTATCTCGAAGCGTGCCATGCGCCAGACGAAGATCATTGTTGTCGTACTTCATTTTGCCGTTGGTTGTGTGGTGGCCGGGGTTGAGATTTTAAATATTCGACTTTTGTTTCAGTCTGCTTGCTATGCCTCAAATGGGTGGGTAGTATAGAATTTATATGAACTTTGTGGAATTGTATGGCTAATCGTGATAAACTTAACTATGACTGCTATCATACATATACGTGTGTATATATAAGGAGTTAGGTAGATCATTAATGACTTATTGAAAAGGTTTAAAATGACTTAATACCAAATTAACACTAACCATAAGATAAACACATTAAGCTTTCAAATACTTGTCTGTGTATTATAAATATACATAAATAATTGCATTGCCTTGTATTGATTATTGTAATAAAGGGTATTGAAACACATTGAGCAGCATTTGCGTTTCAGCAACGACAACCATCACGTGTTGTTGTTGTTTGTTCTTTTGCGTTTTGCCTTTTTCTCGTTAGAATCAGACACATGCACACTCAAAACAACGGCCCAACCCCTTACGCAGCAAGCCAGCGGCAGACGATTTACCTTCGACTCCAACGAGCATACAAACACAAACATATATGTACATACTCATTGATAGGCAACAATAAAATTTTAAAATACAAGTAAGAAGGCTTTCTGCATGTACAGACAGATCATGACCTACGACAAACTATACACAGCAAAGCAAAAACAAATCCAAACATAACTCACATGCATACACACAAAGAAGGACCTAGGCCTAGGCCACCCTGAATCCGTTTAGCCATCGGCAAATTAACATTTAAAAATTTAAAAAAACATTTGTTTGAAATGCAATAAATGTATAATTTATACATTACTTTGCCATCGGCAAAACATAATTTTGTATTTTCTACTATAATTTTTCTAGTAGCCATACCATTTCCAATTACCAATTCCAAAATATCAAATAATTAGTTTGCTTTTTTTGAGATACTCTAAAGTTGCTTTTGCGCGAGCTCTGATAAATACATACATATAAGGTTTTCAGCAACCAGACAGTGCCGAATACTTACGACACAGCATGAGCAGTCAATACACAAAACAAAAAAAAATTCATACACGGCGGCAAACAGAAATTTATACGCCATGAATGAAAATAAGAATCTAGTTGGGAGAAAAATGAAGGAGAAATAGGTGCTATTGTACAGAGCTCGTTTACTAACTTAAAAAAAGAGGGGTGCCTATTTTCCAGTCTTTTAGTATTATATCGTTTTTGGAGCCAGCAATATATATAAAACTAAAAAATACATCTGAAAAATTATCCAGAAATATAAGAAGACAATAAAAATATTTTAAATAAAGATCAAAAACATTAAAAACAGATTGTAAAAATTAGGCAAACAACGACAATCCAGACGAAAAATTAACCGATAAGATAGCAAAAATAAAATCAAGATATGCAACATATGAAAGCACATAAACACACGAAGGTTGTTTAAAACGTATCTACAAAATCAGTAGCAAACAAGTAAGAAGGCTCTAGTCGAGAAATCCCGACTAGACGATACACTGAACCCTATACTTTACGCGTACAGTCAGTACATGCAAGTATGCAACGATAATGTTATACTACAAGATTGGATGATAGCTACCCCTCTTTGTTAACAGAAACGATAAAACCTGAAGTAAGCACCTCGGGAAATGAATTACGATATTACGATATTGTTGAATACGATATTGCGTGCGATGCGCCAGACGAATATTTGTTGTTGCTGTATTTCATTGTGCCGTTGTGTGGTGGCCGAAGTTGAGATTTTAAATATTCGACTTTTGTTCCTGTCTGCTTGCTAAATGTAAATGGGTGGGTAGTATAGAATTTATATGAACTTTGTGGAATTGTATGGCTAATCGTGGTAAACTTAACTATGACTTCTATCTTACATGTACGTGTGTATATATTAGGAGTTAGGTAGATCATTAATGATTTATTGATTAGGTTTAAAATGACTTAATACCAAAATAACACTAACCATAAGATAAACACATTAAGCTTTCAAATACTTGTCTGTGTATTATATATATTCATTAATAATTGCATTGCCTTGTATTGATTGTTGTAATAATGGGTATAAAAACACATTGAGCAGCGGTTGCGTTTCAGCAACGACAACCGGCACGTGTTGTTGTTGTTTGTTCTTCTGCGTATTGCCTTTTTCCCGTTAGACTCAGACACATGCACACTCAAAACAACGGCCCAACCCCTTACGCAGCAAGCCAGCGGCAGACGATTTACCTTCGACTCCAACGAGCATACAAACACAAACATACATATGTATGTATGTACATACTCATTGATAGGCAACAATAAAATTTTAAAATACAAGTAAGAAGGCTTTCTGCATGTACAGACAGATCATGACCTACGACAAACTATACACAGCAAAGCAAAAACAAATCCAAACATAACTCACATGCATACACACAAAGACGGACCTAGGCCTAAGCCACCCTGAATCCGATTGGCGATCGGCAAATCAACAACATTTAAAAATTAAAAAAACATTTGTTGTGTCGATACTTTCTCCTCGGACCTTGAAAATTTATGGTGGGGATACGCAAACTTCTCAACAGGCCGTACCAATATCCGCAGCTGGTCTCCAAGGTGAAGAGTCTCTAGTCGATAGAATAATGTAGGTAAGGGAAGTCGGCAAATTAGATCCGTAACAATATCTCTTTGTTAATTGGTCAAAAAGGCAGACCACATAACATCGGAGAAGAGTTAATATTGCCAGTAATAAATGAAGTAATAACTACTGTGCTTCATAAACCGGCCGCAGATATTATCCGAAAAATTCCTTTGAGTAATAATTCTGTGCAAAGACGAATTGATGATATGGCTGAAAACATTGAAGAATGATTGTGCGATCACCTGAGGACAAGTCAATTCTCAATTCAGTTGGATGAGTCCACTTTACCAACTAATGAAGCATTGTTGTTGTCTTACGTGAGGTTTATTAAAGATGAGAAAATATGTGAAGAACTATTATTTGCTAGAAATTTAGAGACCGATACAAAAGGCGAAACCACATTCAATATATTGGAAAAGTTTTGCGATGAGAAAGAGATTCCTTTGAAAAATATTATTTCAGTTGCTACGGATAGCGCTCCGGCTATGACAGGGTGCAAAAAAGGCTTCATAGCGTACTTAAAAAATAAAATTCCAGATGTCCTTGGTGTACATTGCGTTATTCATAGACAACACTTAATTGCTAGAAACTTAAGTGAAAAACTATTTCAATCACTGCAATATGTCATCAAAGCAGTCATAAAAATCCGCAACAGCGCTTTGAATGATAGATTATTTCATCAACTTTGTGTTACTAATGACGAGGATTTCATACTGAAGTTCGTTGGCTATCAAGAGGCAATTGTCTGACTCGATTTTACAACCTGTTTGACTCTGTTATAGAGTTCTTGGAAACGAAAGATACAGAATTGCACGACAAGCTCATAACATCAAAGAATGATATAGCTTACATGACAGACCTGTATAAATTGTTCAATGACATGAATCTCCAACTGCAAGGCGATAAACTAAATTTAATTAAAACACAAAACGTCGTTGCTGCTTTCGCAGCCAAACTGCTTCTACACAAAAAGAATCTGGGCAGACGTGTGTTTCACAATTTTCCGAATTTATCAGTATCATGCAGTAACCTCGAATTGTTTGCCTACTGCCAACATTTGGAAAACCTCTACATTGACTTCACCGAACGATACCAGGACATTTTGAACTTGGAAATACCAGACTAGGTGTTGGATCCGTTTTCAAATGTCAACACAACAATGTCACCTCAGCTGGAAGAAGAACTTATAGAATTGACAACAAATAAGGAAATAAATTCAAAATGTTTACCAAGAATTTTGGCAACAAAAACCGATCCCGCAATTGTACCCTGGATTGTGGTCAATCGTTCAACGATTCTTGATAGCATTCCCATCGTCATATTTGTGTGAACGTGGTATAAAAATTCATTACCCTAACAAATATAAAAAACAAGTAAGAAGGCTCTAATCGAGAAATCCCGACTAGACGATACGCTGATCCCTATACTTTACGCGTACAGTCAGTGCTCTAGTCGAGATATCCCGACTAGACGATACCCTGATCCGTATACTTCACGCGTACGTGTGTGTACGCGCATACTGCATACACAATTTCAATGTCCCATATCTCCGGTGTTTCTTAACCGATTTCAATACAAATTTCACAGGTTGTCATTATTTTGTTTTATAATTCAAATGACATCTCAAGATTTTGTTGTTATCGATCTTATGCGTATATCGGAAACGGAAGAGTTATTGAAAATCGAGAACAAACTTGTTCTGCCTAGGGATTAGGCGAGCTTAAGTTCCAAATATGGACCCGCTAGCTCTTATCAAAAACGATCAAATCTAAAGACGGGAAAATAGCTACCCCTCTTTTTTTACAGTTAGTTAACGAGCTCTGTACAATAGCACCTATTTCTCCGTCATATTTCTCCCAACTAGATTCTTATTTTCGTTCATTGCGTATACATTTCTGTCTGCCGCTGTGTATGAATTTGTATTTGTTTTGTGTATTGACTGCACATGCTGTGTTGCATGTATTCGGCACTGTCTGGTTGCTGAAAACCTCATACACATTGCCACGAAAAGGTTTACACAAAGTGAAAAATTTTGATATTTTCACTTTAGAGCTATATGGTCACCCTGGTTGTTGTTTTTTATTTTTTATATTATTTTTTATAAGTAATTCAGTCATTTATATCTTAAACCTATTAAAAAGAACTTAAAAAACATAACCATTAACAAAGAACAATTAAAAATACTAACAAAGGCACTTAATTCAACTACCACGAAAAGGTTTACACACCTACGTTTTTGGTGCATTTTCGTTGTAAAATTCATATGTACAGTTACTTTTAATTAAATTAAAAATGCGCAGATCTATAAGAGTCCAAATTTTTTTGGCCAGATCGCTTGCCAATGAAATGAAGAATGATTGTGGAATCACAATATCTCGCGAATGTGCCCTATATCCATTTTAAGTACCTACCCTTAATCTCGAGCTGTACAATCGTTGTAATATTATTGGTTTTCAAGAGCTGGCGCCGTTTTTTTTTTTGGGTAGGTACTTAAAAATTTTTTAGGCCACATTCGCGAGATATTGTGATTCCACAATCATTCTTCATTTCATTGGCAAGCGATCTGCGCAAAAAATTTGGACTCTTATGGATCTGCGCATTTTTAATTTAATTAAAAGTAACTGTACATACAAATTTCATACGAATTTAAAACGAAAATGCACCAAAAACGTAGGTGTGTAAACCTTTTCGTGGCAGTTGAATTTAGTGCCTTTGTTAGTATTTTTAATTGTTCTTTGTTAATGTTAATGTTTTTTAAGTTCTGTTTAATAGGTTTAAGATATAAATGACTGAATTACTTATAAAAAATAATAAAAAAAAACCAACAACCAGGATGACCATATAGCTCTAAAGTGAATATATAAAAAATTTTCACTTTGTGTAAACCTTTTCGTGGCAATGTGTATGTATGTACATATTTATCAGAGAAAATCAAACAAATTAAGTGACATTTTGGAATTGCTGGGCTGCTGGCTATTTTGCCTTGAATGGTATGGCTGCAAGAAATGTTTTAGTTGCATATACAAAATTATGTTTTGCCGATGGTAAAGTAATGTATAAATCATATATTTATTTTATTTAAAACAAATGTTTTTTTAAATGTTAATTTGCCGACGGCCAAACGGATTCAGGGTGGCCTAGGCCTAGGTCCGTCTTTGTGTGTATGCATATGAGTTATGTTTAGATTTGTTTTTGCTTTGCTGTTTATAGTTAGTCGTAGGTCATGGTCTGTCTGTACATGCAGAAGTTCTTTTTACTTGTATTTTAAAATTTTGTTGTTGCCAATCAATGAGTATGTACATACATACGTGTGTTTGTGTTTGTATGCTCGTTGGTGTCGAAGGCAAATCGTCTGCAGCTGGCCTGCTGTGTATGGGCTTGGGCCGTCGTTTTGTGTTTGCTTGTGTCTGCGTCTAACGGGAAAAAGGCAAAACGCAAAAGAACACCCAACAACAACACATGCCGGTTGTCGTTGCTGAAACGCACCCGCTGCTCAATGTGTTTTTATACCCATTATTACAATATTCAATACAAGTCAATGCAATTATTTATGTATATTTATAATACACGGACAAGTATTTGAAAGCTAAATGTGTTGATTTTATGGTTAGTGTTAATTTGAAATTACGTCATTTTAAACCTCTTCAATAAGTCATTAATGATCTACCTAACTCCTAATATATACACACGTATATGTATGATAGCAGTCATAGTTAAGTATCACACGATTAGCCATACAATTGCACAAAAATCATACAAGTCTATACTACCCACCCGTTTGAGGCATAGCAGACAGAAACAAAAGTCGAATATTTAAAATCTCAACTTCGGCCACCACACAACGGCACAATGAAGTACAGCAACAACAATCTTCGTCTGGCGCATCGCACGCTTCGAGCTAATGAGAATCCATGTACAATAAGATTCTCATTTGAGTTGGCGAAGTAATATCGTAATAAATTTCCCGAGGTGCTTACTTCAGGTTTTATCGTTTCTGTTAACAAAGAGGGGTAGCTATTATCCAGTGTTGTAGTATTACATAGGCATTGAGCTCTTATAGTCTCTGAGATCGACGCGTTCATACATACAGACGGACAGATAATGATATATATAGAGAAAGGCTGTTAAGGTTTAATCTAAGAGTTTTTTTGACCCAACAAATGGGAGTGATTTTGACCGATTTTCCTTTTTATACTATGATACTGAAGGTAAAGAGTATATTAGGTCGTCTGTCCGTTTGGACGCAACTTTTCTCGACATCCTTAAAGCTAGAGACTTAAATCTTTGCTTAAATTTTGCGTTCGTCTAAAAAAGTGTCAAGATTGAGGCGATAAGCGTCGAGGTAAAAACCGTTTAACACACACACATTGCTCACATTTTAACAGCTAGGGTCATCAAATTAGGTTTGAAAATAGGTGGTTAAATTTCCCAAAAGTAGTAGGTAGAACGGTAGCTTCTGGCATCTCCAAAAGATCTGCATGAGAAATTCTGATCCCCGCTTTACCGCCTATTAAAAACAGGAATGATTATATCTTGCACAATTCTTAAGCTAACCAAAATTGGTTTAAAGGCAACTTCCTCCAAAGATCAGCATTTAAAATTTGGATGACACGCCCACCTCTGCCTTCCTCAGCCCCACGTCTTTCATAACGAGAGTGAATAAATCTTCAAAAGTTTTTGGTCTTGCACCACCAAATTTGGCTTCGAAAATCAGCCGAACGCCCCACTAGCAAGCTAGCTGGTAACATTTCAAAGATCTTCATTGATTTAGATGTCAAGGATTTATAACATATATTTAAAATACAAACTTTGTTTCGGTACTAAGTGTAGGAGAATCTGAACCAAGGACAGACAGAGAAGATTAAACCGACTCAGTTGTTGTTGCTGATCAATAATTTATAATTTTTCCCATTTAAAGAGTCTAACAGTATTTTGTATAAATTTAAATCCTGCTACTGACGCTGAAAGTGTTATCATAACGGGGTTTAATTAACTATAAAAAATCATCTTTCGACCCTTACATCTATTGTTATGCCATCCACGCGCCGTGCAAATTTGCATTTGCGGCTTGACATTGTCGCAATTGAACATGGCAAGCTTTTGTTGAAAATTAAAAATCATTCGGTCAAGTTGAATTGCATAACATATTTTGCTTTTGCATTAAATTACGAGTGTGAAAGAGTTTCCTTTGTATGCATTAGGTATAAATTTAAATAATTATGCGCCATGTCGGAGATTGTTGTTAAAATAATAAAAGCTTGTAATTTCTTGGCGTAGTGACAATTTTTTACATCTACGTAAACACGAATGTTTCACATGTTTAGCTGCGAAATTTAAAATAGCACCACCAGGCAGGTCAAAATATAATCATCAAGATTTGCAATTTCTTCAGGTGAATTTCTTCTGCATGCATTGGCTGACTACTTAAAACCAAATTTTCCAACATTGCATAAGCCCTATCTTTTTAATTGCAAAGGTTGATATTTATTTTCAGGTCTTTAAAAAAAAGTGGATTGGTGGTGCTATTTTGAATTTCGCAGCTGTATGTGTGAATGGATGCATTTAAACACACATAGAAGGGTTTGCGTTTACCAGACTCCCTTGCGGGAAACACACAAATTAACGAAGTCCAACGAAGCGTTTCATGCGCTCAAATAAATCAGGTTGTTGTTGACAACCGGGATATGGCCCAACCAAGGCGGCTGGCTATAGTGACCCCAGAACAGATACAGATTCAGAAACACAATATACAAAACGGCGCGGATAAACGGAAATTATTTGCTGACAAATTGTTTTGAATGCTTCGCATAGTTTAAACTTATTTTCAGTGCTTAAAATTCGCAAAAAAAAAAAAAAAATTAACAAAAACAATTACGTTTGAGCGAAACTGCACCTAGCGCATCAATATCAATATGATGACAGAGAGAAATTTGTTACATTGTTAGTAACTAGCAGCCCCTTAATTATATCGTTTGCTCAATTCAAAATGAATAGCCATTACGTTCTGTTTTAACAATGTGAAGTCGAACATGTGTTCGCTCTTGACCGCAACCCAACGAAAGCTGTCAAATGTTTACCCAACAATTGACACGCCCACTTTACAATTTACAAACAGGGCTGTACACGGCTGCAGAAACGTCCGTCCGTCCGTAATTGGGTCATTTTAACCACATCCACTCTGTACATAGAACAAACTTTATTGGTCGATTGGTAAAGCTGTTATTAAGCTTGGCACATTTACAGTTATACATTTCAATTGAAAATTGGAAAATAATTACAGCTATCAGTTACTTGCTTCTCTCTTAGGCACTATTTATTTACTTTTTATTTGGTAATCACAAGTACAATAATTATTTGTCTATTAACATTTAAAAATGTTGAATTTAAAAATACCACCAAATGCCATAACAAGAAGCTTGCAACAGAATAAAAACCAGGGTGGCAAACGTTATCGATTTCTCTGCATTATTAAAGAGTACTATGCGTCTGAACGCGAATGGTTGTCTATTTTCCACTAAGTGGCAACCCTTCTTTTTCACTAAAAACGTTTTGCGATTCTTTGCGCTGCCGTGTTTTGTAGGTAAGTAATTTATTAATTTGGCAAGCATCCCCATTTAAAAGCACAGCCTGCAACCCTTTTAAATGAATGTTTTGTTTTATCTGCAAGATTTTGGGTATATCTTTCCAGTCCCATCAATAATTGTAGCTCAATTCTTTCATTAATTATGATTGAAATGTTCTTACCGGCTGCACTTTTGGGAACAATGTGTTCGAAATTAATTGATGTAATGTTAACTTTAAAATAGGTTACCATGCCTGAGCTCACTGAAATTAAGAATGAGGCACCCTCGACATCCGCTGAGGCGAAGTTGTCTGAAGCAGTAGATGTGCGTGTCGAGGATGATGGCAGCGAAAGTGATTCGGAAATGATACCCGAATTGGAGGAAGTCGACACCAGCACTACTCAGCTAGGCGGCGGTGCTACAGGCCTTCCGATCGATGTTGTGTCTAAGGCAAAGCAGTCTCGTGGTGAGAAGAAGGCGCGTAAAATCATGCTCAAGCTTGGCTTAAAGCAAATTCAGGGAGTCAACCGCGTCACCATACGCAAGTCCAAAAATATTTTGTTTGTCATTAATAATCCAGATGTGTACAAGAATCCCCACAGCGATACATACATTGTTTTTGGTGAGGCCAAGATCGAGGACTTGTCGCAGCAGGCTCAAGTGGCTGCTGCTGAAAAGTTCAAGGCCCCTGAAGCGGCTGGCTCCGCCGATAGCGTGGGCACCACTTCTTCAGTGGCTCCGATTGCTGAAGAGGATGAGGAAGAAGTTGACGACACGGGCGTCGATGACAAGGACATTGAGCTAGTCATAACACAGGCGAATACGACGCGGGCCAAGGCCATTAAGGCCCTCAAAAACAACAACAACGATATCGTTAACGCCATTATGGAGTTAACAATGCTTTAAGGCGCTACTTGGGAACATCGTTGCCATCGTTGAACACCCGCCTTTCGATAAAAAAAAAATTTTAAACAAGTCCCTAATAATTCATGCATGTTTCTGCATTTTCAACAATTGTCGGAACATATAACTATTTAACCAGAGAATAAAGTGACATAAGAATATAGTGACAATGCTAAAAATTAAAACGTACAACTTACTTTTTATTGTAATTAAGGTCAGGTGTATTTGGCTTTGTATCTCCGTATTTATGATTAACTTCTCTAAGTTTATCAGTAATAAAACTATTAGTTTTGGAAGCGTGACTGGCATACTCGATTATACCACACACTCTTTGTTTTATATTTATTTTTTTAAAACAAAGTGTAAATGAAATAACCGGTTTTTGTTTACTATTTAAAAGTTGCGTACTGCAATTGTGTTAAAAACAAATCATTTATAATTTTCTTTGAGTTATCGATTAAAGTATCTTGCATATCGCAAATTCTTGCACTTCATTTGACGAAGAATAACTCCTGTTCTCATATTTTCCCGTCCCACCTTTAAACTGTTACTAAGACTTTGTGAACGACACATATATTTTTTGTATGTGTTAAATGGATATACAGTGGGTCACAAAAGTATATATTCTTAAACACACGGCGCAAAACGATGTTATCTTTTCTCAGCAAAAGTAAATTCCCATTTCTTGGGCATTTTGATGTAAAACGACAAAACTGTACCTCAAACTGAACTGAGTAAAACTAGAATTTTATTCGCAGTCTGTACAATAGAAAATCAAACATAATCAAAAAATTCATTAAAAAAAATGGATGTTTTTAAGTATTATGCTCAGCATGAAACTTCAGAATTTTTAATTTAGCTATGTGTTTCGCTAACACAAATTTAAGGAATCAAAAACATAATCCGTAAAAAACGATTTGGCACCGTGAGCTTAGAAACGAAGTCTTTTGTGACTCACTGAAGTATCAATTTAATATCAAATTCTTTGGTTAGTAAATGGTGGGATTACTCCTTTATCTAGCTTCAATCCAGCTAGAACTAGTATCTATTAGAAATTAATTTATGAATAAGATATCTCATACTCAGTGGCACAGCATGGGTTAAATTTATGTCTAGATTATCTACTACTCGGTGGCGTCCGCTGACTCTAGTTTTAGCACACGGGCTTGGCTGCGAGCCTGCATGCGTATATCAGCCGGTGGCTGCATCCAGGGTTCGCCATCTGCTTGCATGGGCACCATTTCTTTAACTCCCAGCTGAAATTAATAAATATAATAAAATACAGTGGAATCGAACCTGTGAACACTTGCCCTTATCTGCTTGGCTTGGCCAATGCGCACAGGTTTGCTTATGTTGCATTGCAGCTGGGCAATATGAAAGGATGAGACAATTCCAAATACCTCCAAAATACCATCGGAAATAGAGTTTATAATGCGCCTCTCGTCATTGGAATTGCTCAATTCGCACAGCTTGCATCCTGCACCCCAAGAATCAATGTTCAGAAATACCAGCGATTGGAGCTCCGGCAGTTCTACTAGCTTATTGTCTAGATACAGTTCCAGTTTTTGCTCGATGTGTTCACAATCCGGCTGCACAACTTGTTGTGTGCCGAATGTAAAGTACAACATCTGCGAACAAATACGTGAGTGGGAAGGTAATAACAATTCATTAAGCATACCTTGTTAAATATTCGACTGCTGAGCAGATAGAACCGGGATTCACGCGTCCTGTGAAAGTTGTAGGCGATGGACGCATCAACACCCACGCTGAAATAGTTGTAGACGTATATTGTCTTGGTGGGATGTCTTTGTATGGGAAGTCGGTAAAGAAGCCTCTCAATTTGCAAATCAAATCTGTCGAGATTCACGGATCGAGCTCGCCTAATTCGGCGCAATATCAGAAGCGGGTCCAGGGCAGAAGGAGGCTCTGCTCCCCAACCGAGCACTCGTGACAAATCGTTACCCGTTCCCAGTGGCAAAATTGCCACTGAAGGCTGTGGCTTTAAGTTGAGTGTGTAGATTGTGTTAAGAACCCAACCAATTGTTCCGTCTCCACCGGCCACTAATATGCGACAAGGCCGGGGACTTGTTTTTAAAACCCACTGCAACGCATCCTGTGGACCGTGACTGCCAAGTTCCATAACTTGCATGGGGTTCAAATACCCACGCATCAGGGACAACACGTTCGAACCAGTGCTGCTGCCAGATTTTGTGTTGGCAATAACAATTAACGGTTCCCAGTTCTCAATATTTGGCGGCTTGATACCTACAAGATGTAAACGCATAGATTCGCGCGTCCTTGCTGCCACAATGCTGTAAGGCGGATATATCATGTCGTTAAACTCGCTAAAATCACACGAAGCCTCGGTATTAACGCTTTTGTAACACTTATCATGGTAGCACCGCTGACACCAGGCACATCGCCAACCATATAGACCTGGCCCAGAGCTGCGGCTGTGATGATCCACTTGGCCACATTCCCCTTGGCCGCACTCTGCACAGCTATATGTTATTGGTAAATTTCCTCGAACCCACAAATGTCGCACTGAATCCACGTTACGTAACCACTTATCTTTACAGCGGTACTGACCATCTGCCCGCCGCTGACAAGACGGCTCCGAGTGCGTGCAAATACCGCAACAGTCGCAAAACAACCCGGCAGATGGTGTCAGTAAAATCTCACATACATTACAAAAACAAGCCTAAAAAAATTAAAGGGATAGTGTAAGGCATTGCAAGTAACACGTTATGTGCTTTTTACCTGTTCAAGCACTTTTATTGATTTCCAGCTGTGACGTGTTTTGCCTGATATGCAAATGACAACATCTTCGGCTAAAATGCTGCGACAAAAGATAAAGAGCAAGCCTAATGCTACCAGAGAGGCAATTAGCGCCTCCAAGCTCAGATTTATGATAGCAACATCCATCACCAAAATTTCTTGTTTAGCTACTCACAGATATTTACATTTTTTAGATTTTTCCTAATATCTAATGAATGACCGCAGCTTTTTACAGTAAATGCACACAAGCAGCTGATTTATTTCTTTTAGGGATGGACTGCGATTCAAAGTGGTGGAATGACGGATGCCTTAAGTTTATTAAAATAATTCGACTTTTAAATTTATAAGATACGCTCATAATGCACGCTCAAATAAATTTTATACCTTAAAAGCAAAGTGTAAAATTAAAGAAAGAAAAATGTCTTGCCTATTTGCATACAGCCATGCTAATATATCAAATGATTACAGCCCATTATAACAAGTTAAACTATCATTTTCCCTTAGTAAATCCACTGACCTTATATTGACACTAGGGCATAATTAACATCTTTCATCAATGATGGTATGTAAGAACCTGTCATTCCAAATTTCTTGAAATACTTTAAAAAAAACCCCGGAAATTGTCCCATTCCAAATGCTTTTACTTAGATGAGTTTCAATACTTTTGCAAAAGCAATGTCTTCGCAAATACATGTAAAATTAACATGGCGGAAATTAAGCTAGGTAACTATTGCAAGTTGTTGCCGCAATTTTATTTAAAAATATTTTGTTCAATTAAGTGAGGAATTGTTTGGAACCCCGACAAGGAGGCCGTGTTAGTTGATCACTGGTAGAAGAAAATCGACCAGGAGGTTGCCGTTATGCCGCTGGAATGCAGTGGAATGATTTGAGATCGAATATGGAAAACCTCAGAAGAAAATATAGGTAATATGCATAGTAGATGTTACATTAATACAGTTTAATAACGGAAATTTCTTCCAGACATAGAAGAACATTGGCCCTAGCGGAGGTGTGCTATCAGCTATGTATCATGAAATACACATCTTCCTGGGAATATTTGTTGTAACCATCGTTTGTGGTAAACAACGTTAACTTTTCATCATTGTTATTTTTACAATTAAAGAAGAATCACTTGTTCTTAAATCTTGCAGTTTTTCATCGTTCCACATGATGTCACCTAGTGTAAATTAGCCATAAGTCTGCGATATAACAACACAGCAATAAACATCGATATACATCATATCGTCTACAATGGGACAGTCGCTGTTTTTTACGCAGTGTTGTAAAAGACCTTCAAAGTCATCGCACGTGGACGCTGACATTATTTAAAAACATTTTTTCGCTAGCAATTGGTGTGCTTCAAGAGCTTTAATATGGGACGGAAAGCTGAGTATAGTGATAAACAAAGGAAAGGGCCTGGTCGCAAGGCTCGTAAACAGGGGCCACCCAAGTTTCCAAAGAAATCGTTTGGTATTAAAGTGCCGTCGATGTTCTTAAGCATATTTTAAAATGTTTATTTTCAGCGCCAGTCGAAGATGAGAATAAAAAATTATCACACCGTCAAAAGCAGCGCGTTGTCATGAGGGACCAAAAAAAGGTTGTGCAGAAAGCAAAGTTGATAGAAAAACGCGCCCAACAGACCCAGAGACAAAAGCATTATAACAGTGACAGCGACCCAGAAGTGGAGGTGATGAAGCAGCATGTGGAGTCAATCTCTGAGCAAGTTCCACAGCTCTTGGCAGTGATAAAACCAAAGTCAAATGGGTTCACAGATGACAATAATGATTGGCTAACAAAAAACTCGGGAAAGCAACAAAAAAAGATGACACTTTTAAAAGAGGATGAGGAGAAAGAGTCTAAAAACAAATTAAAACATTTCTCAGATGAAGACGAAGAATACACGGATAATGATAAAGATAATGCTCATGTTGGTAAATTGAACGATCTCTTTGACGGTAATGATAAATACACCGATTCAGTTGTGTCTAGCGAAGATTGCCAATCTGATGATTTAAACGAATCAGACGATGATAATAATAAAAAGTTGCCTATTGAGCTCGCTAATAAGAAACTTAAGAAACGTCAAGACAAGAATAAAATATTGTCTCGTGAGGAGATGCAAATGTCCGTCGATCAGTCTGAAGTGTTTCATTTGCCTAACCCAGACGAAGATTTTGATAAGGAATTGTCTTTGCAAGAAGTACAGCAGCGTATTAAAGACATCACAATGGTGTTGTCTGACTTCGCCAAGTTTCGTGAAGAAGGACGCTCACGGGGCGATTATTTGGAGCGGCTGCGACAAGATCTGTGCTTATACTACAGTTACAACGAGTTCCTGATGTGCAAGTTGATGGACATATTTAAGTTAAATGACCTGTTGGAATATCTAGAGGCATCAGAGGTCTGTGATACATTTAAAAAAAATAAAATTTTACCTGTTTACGGCTATACTATTTAACTTTACTAACCAAATAATAAATAAATTATTTTTTGCAGGTAGCGCGTCCGCTGACCATACGCACTAATTCACTAAAGACACGTCGCCGTGACCTAGCAGGCGCATTAATTAATCGCGGTGTCAATCTTGATCCGCTGGGCAAGTGGACAAACGTGGGCCTTGTCATTTTTAACTCGACGGTGCCGCTGGGTGCCACCCCAGAGTATTTAGCTGGGCATTATATGATACAGGGCGCCTCCTCGATGCTGCCAGTAATTGCTTTGGCTCCGCAGGAAAACGAACGAGTACTGGATATGTGCTCCGCACCAGGCGGTAAGGGATCGCACATTGCTGCGGTCATGAAAAACACAGGTGTGTTATTTGCCAACGATGCGAATCGCGATCGTATTACGGCCGTTGTAGCCAATTTCCATCGTTTGGGCATTGTAAACGCCGTTGTTAGCTGCGAAGATGCTACTAAGTTCCGCAAAATTATGACAGGCTTTGATCGAGTGCTGCTTGATGCGCCCTGTACAGGTACGGGCGTCGTCTCTAAGGATCCAAGTGTTAAGACCAGCAAATCAGAAATTGATGTTCAGCGTTGTTTTAATTTGCAACGCAAGCTGTTGCTCACTGCAATTGATTGTGTAGATGCAAAGTCCTCCACTGGCGGAATTGTTGTGTATTCCACTTGCTCTGTACTACCCGAGGAGAACGAGTGGGTTATTGATTATGCTCTAAAAAAGCGCAATGTCAAGCTAGTGCCCCTAGGTATTGATTTTGGTGAGCCTGGGTTTACCAAGTTTCGTCAGCATCGCTTTCATCCCAGTTTAAACTTAAGCAAACGCTTTTATCCGCACACAAACAACATGGATGGTTTCTATGTGGCCAAGTTGAAAAAGTTTTCCAACACAATACCCATTACCAAGGAGCAGCAGGAAGCAGATGAAATGCAGCTAAATGAAGAAATTGCAGAAGATCAACCTAAGTCTGAGACGACGCCAGATGAAGAAAAAACAATTGGCATAACCTCACGCAAAGCGCATGGAAAACGAGCTGGTAAGCCCAGTCTTACTGATGTGGATCATGATCTGAAAAAAATAAAACTTGAACAAAGCAAAACAAAATACGTAGCCAACGTTTTTGAGAAGCCCATCAAAGTCCCTAAAAAAGCTAAGAATGAGCATATCCCTTCTAATGACGCACCAGAAACCATAAAGTTACAAAAGTCCCTAAATATTGCACTAAAGATCAAAGTACAAAATAAAAATTGCCATAATGCAAGCAAGCGCTTTAGCCCGGAGCCAAAACCAACATTTGAACGAATTAGAAATCTATCGCAGACACCATTATTGACGGGCAAACCCATTAAATTGCAAAAAATAAAAAAGTTAAAAAAAGGTCGCAGATAAAAATTAGAGGTTAAGGAAATGAGCGCAAATTGAAACGTCGCATAGAACTTTATTGAAATATTTTGATTGTTTTTTAAAAATATTTTTATATATTATAAATAAATATTTTATATTTAAAATATATATAAAATCAACACTTTAATATGTGGTATGCGAAAAAAGTGTTCTAGTATAGCTTTTAGGAAGTTATTTGTATTTTACAATCAAACAAAAACAGCCCTTAACGAGGTAAGAAAAAGTAAGAAGGCTCTAGTCGGAAAATCCCGACTAGATGATACCCTGATCCCTATACTTTTCGCGTACAGTCACGAAGGTAAACACACGAAGTAAACACACGAAGGTTGTTTAAAACGTCATCTACAAAATCAGTAGCAAACAAGTAAGTCGAGAAATACCGACTAGACGATACCCTGATCCCTATACTTAATGCGTACAGTCAGTGCTTGCAAGTATGTGTGTGTGTGTGTGCACGCGCATACTGCATACACAATTCAATGTCCCATATCTCTGGTGTTTCTTAACCGATTTCAATAAAAACTACACAGATTGTAATTATTTTGTCCAATGTTTCAAATGCCGCCTCAAAGTTTTCCAAATTCAAGATTTTGGTGTTATCGAAAATCAAAAACAAACTTGTACTGCCTACGGATTAGGCGAGCTTAAGTTCCAAATCTGGAGTCTCTAGCTCAGACAGACGGACACGGTTATGTCGACTCGGCTTGATACTGATCAAGAATATGGTTATGGGGTCGGAGATGCTTCTTTCTGCATGTTACATACTTTTGCACAAAACCCATGTTCCCTTTTTACCCATTGAATGAAAGGAAAGCGATTTGCCACCACTGTGGACGTTCGTCGTTTATATTCAAATTCAATGCAGGCAAGATGGGTGTAATTAGAGCGAGGGAGCGATAGATACAGACAAAGGAACATGTTGAACATTGAGCTTTTTCAATAGCTATCGAATTTTTCACAATAAATAAATAAATAAAAATGCACCGAAATTTGCATTAATATAGATGTAGTTTATTTGCCTTCGTGGCCAAACTTAAAATAGTTATAATTGTTAATTAAACGAATTATATTTTGGCAAGCGGTGTCGAATACCGCGCCGCGACTTGAATTCCCGATCAATAAAACAGAACTGATTAGCTGCCGAATTGCAGCTGCTGCTGCTAAGGCCAAGGGCAAGCAATAGAAAATACAATACAAAGAAAGTCCGATGAGCATATGCAAAACAACAGTTATGACAGTTACGTTAATTTGCTCTTATGCTGCGCAGAGCATAACTTATCGAAAGGTTAAATATTAAGAGCGAAGCTGCTTTAGTTGTTGTTTGGCTTGGATACATGCGTAACCAAACATTCTCCCCCCGTTGAAAGACACGGGCTTTCAACAGCATCCTCTAGTGACACCGAAAGGAAACTAACACGATCGCGGGGAAGATCAGCCATGTTTGTCTCAGCCAGGACCGGTTTAGCTCGAAAAAACATAGTGCATTTTGTTGTTACGCTGGAGACAGTCTTACGGCCCCCAATAGGCCAATAGTGGAGCCGAATATGAGCAAGCAGAGAACGAGGTCCGGCATGCAGCTGACGTCTGTGAAAATGCATGATGATGGCGCGTGTGACAGGATGATGACTCGGAAGTATAATCGGATGCTGAGCATCGAAATCCAGGCTCGAGTGCTTTAGACGGCCACCAACACGAAGAAGTCCAAACTCATCGATGAATGGGTTAAGCGAGGCAATAGAGCTGGATCATGTGATCGTCCGTCCGTCTTGAAGAGCCCTATACTCATCACTCAGATTCGTATTCTGGATGCTCCGCAAGAGTAGTTGAGTGCCCTTGTGTATCCAATCTACTGTTAGACTGGGATGCCTGATGCGATTCCGAAACTTATATATATAGCCGAAGACACGACGCAGGTTATGAAAGGAATTTGCAAACTTGCATCCTAAGCTGACATCAAGGCATCTAGGGATAGCAACTAGCACCTTTTGCCGCAGCTCAGGAAGCGTATGGGCCGGTAAACATGATGCGGGCCAGTCGCACTCTCCTTTGGTTAAGAAATCGGAATCCTGAGACCACATCGATCATTCTAAAAGGTCGCTGGGAAGTGCTCCTCTAGAAAGAATGTCTGCCGGGTTGCATTCCGTCGGTACGTAGCGCCAATCCATTCCTGTCGTTAGCTCCTGTATTAAAGATATGCGATTAGCCGTGAACGCTTGGAAGCGTGAAGGCTCATCTCGTATCCAGGATAAAACAACTGCCGAATCCGACCAACAATAGTATCTACAGTTAAATAAATTCATTTCAGCTGCTTCGCGAATAAGTTGAGAAAGAAGTGTAGCAGCAGATAATTCCAGCTTTGGTACTGTGAGAGTTCGTAAAGGTGCTACTCGAGACTTAGAGTACAACAAATGAGCTATGCGCCGTCCCTCTGTTACGGATACAACGTAAATGCATCCACCGTAAGCCTCAATGCTCGCATCACTAAAACTATGAACTTCGATGATGCCCTTGGGAACAATGACCAGTCGAGAGAGTTTTATTTGGTCTGTGTTGCAAATATCGGCACACAAGCTGTTCCAAGAACAGTGCAAAGAAGCAGAAAGACTCTCATCCCAATCCAATTGCTCTCTCCAAATGTGCTGCAAAAAGATCTTGGCCTTGGCTACCACGGGTCCGATAAGTCCAAGCGGGTCATAGAAACGAGCAATGGTAGACAGCACAGGCTAGGCTTTCCAGGCGCTTTCATAGGCGAAAAGTTGAACATAAGGCAGTCAGAGGCTGGATCCCACGCAAGTCCGAGAGTCTTCGTGACATCCGTGCCATCGTCAAATTTTAAAAAGGTCTCCCTTTCCTCATCAGGAACCTGTTAAAGCACGCGAGGATCGTTGGCGCACAACTTCCTAAGTTTAACATTTCCCTTTCGAAGCAGACTGACTGTTCGCTCCATAATATGAACTATTTCCTCGGCAGAGTCACCTCCAGTGATGAGATCATCTACATAAAAATCGTTCAAGATCACTTTAGATCCAGCAGGAAATGATTTTCTTTCATCAATAGCTAACTGCTGCATGGAACGAACCGAAAACGAAGCTGGCTTTGTGCCATAGGTAACAGTATCCAGCTTGAAAACTTGAATTTCCTGATGAGGCGAATCACGCCACAAGATACATTGCAAATAGGAATCGGGTTCAGCCATCCTAACACACCTATACATTTTGCAAATGTCACTAGTCAGGGCTATTGGGAATGTGCTAAACTGCAACAGTGTAGCGAACAGCTTGCGTTGAATAGTTGGGCCTGCCATGAGGATTTCATTCAGGGAATAACCAGACGAAGACACGGCCGAACCATCAAAAACAACTCTAAGCTTAGTTGTTGAGCTGTCTTCCTTGAGAACACAATGATGAGGAAGATAATACTTGCAGCGACTTAGCATGTGCGACTCCACAAGAGACATGTGATTCAAATCCACATACTCCTTGATAAATGCTGAATATTGTGACTTAATCCAGGATGACGCTCTAATTTGCGCTCCAGGTTGCAAAAACGACGATATGCCTGCTGATATGAATCTCCAAGTAGATCCACAGTATGCTTGACTGGAAGGCGAACCGAATATTTGCCAGTGGCCAAACGAGCAAAAGTTTGTTTAAAATGCGCTTCACAATCAAGTTCCTCCTTGGTAGATTCGTTGACTAAACGAGAACACGATTCTACCTCCCAAAACCGACGAACGATTTCATCAAGCGTGTGATCTGGGCTAGGATTTGGCATCAGAACCGAGCTAGTGACCATCAATCAGGCAGGGCTCGTCGAAGAAGTTCCTCCTGTCACTATCCAGCCCAATTGAGTTTTTTGAAGAATGGGCAAACCAGGAGCGATTTTGATTTGACCGACACACAACAATTCAAAAAAAGGCCAGCTCCAATTAACAAATCAATTTTGTGCGCCTTAAAGAACTCTGGATCAGCCAAGCGAATATTTGAGGGTATATTCCAGAGCTCAGTGCTAACATCGTAGCTAGGCTGATTTCCAGTTATAGACGGAGCTACGAGAACTGAGATGTTGGCAGAGTACGCTGATGCTAGCGATTGAAAACTTATATCGGCTGAATAGCCTTCTGAGGCAACAGTAGACTCCCCCAATCCTGAAATCAAAGTAGGTGAGCGATGCTTTCGCAGCTCGAGGTGTTGGGCTAAACGAGACGTAATAATGTGCACCTGCGAACCAGAATCAAGTAGCGCTCGGCAAGGGACTAAAACTCCAGTACGACTTCTAACGTTGATTACAGCAGTTGCCAAGAGCACCATGTCTTGACTAAGATTTTGGGCTACAAGTGTTGCAGAAGCGTTTGCAGCAGGCGGATGCGGATCAAGAATATATATACATTATGGGATCAAAGGTGCCTGTAACATACTTTTGCACAAAACCATTATACCCCTTTTATCCATTTTTAATGGGTTCAGGGAATAAAAAAAAAGAAGCCAATCTGATGTCGAAATTTGGTATTGATTTAAATTGTAAGCAATAAGCAAGCAATGTGTGCCCAACAGTATTTAACACACATTTAAAATCATCATACATCATACACACATTTGTTTACAAAAATATTCATTTTATATTCAACGTAATACAAAATCGACAAAAAGTTATTGACGGACCATTCAGTTTTATTGTCAATTGCCGTTACATTTTAGGTAAAAGCATGTTAAAAATATCTTAACACTCGGTGTCAATTGAATACAAACGCAAATTCAAACTGATTCGCACATAACAGTTAAAAGCTTCCGATCGCGAGATACTTCGTTGTCAGTGTGAAAAGGGTCATAAAGATTACAAAAGCAGTTGTTGCATTTACACAAACAGCGCTATAAAAGAAATAGTTCGGTATGATCAAATTAAATTGACTAGGAAAAAGACCACATGTACCACATATAACTAATTTATAAGAGGAACTATGAAAAAATGTCGGTCTCCGCTGAGCGAAAGCTTCTGTGGTCTTTTGGCTCTCTGTAAAACTTAAAACAAAACCATACACAGCCTATTGAGTTGCGATTCCCAAGTTTTGTGTTGTGTGTCGGTGAAATCAAAATCGCTCCTGGTTTGCCCATTCTTCAAAAAACTCAATTGGGCTGGATAGTGACAGGAGGAACTTCTTCAGCGAGCCCTGCCTCATTGATGGTCACAAGCTCGGTTCAGATGCCAAATCCTAGCCCAGATCACACACTTGACGAAATCGTTCGTCGGTTTTGGGAGGTAGAATCGTGTTCTCGTTTAGTCAACGAATCTACCAAGGAGGAACTTGATTGTGAAGCGCATTTTAAACAAACCTTTGCTCGTTTGGACACTGGCGAATATTCGGTTCGCCTTCCAGTCAAGCATACTGTGGATCTACTTGGAGATTCATATCAGCAGGCATATCGTCGTTTTTGCAACCTGGAGCGCAAATTAGAGCGTCATCCTGGTTTGAAGTCACAATATTCAGCATTTATCAAGGAGTATGTGGATTTGAATCACATGTCTCTTGTGGAGTCGCACATGCTAAGTCGCTGCAAGTATTCTCTTCCTCATCATTGTGTTCTCAAGGAAGACAGCTCAACAACTAAGCTTAGAGTTGTTTTTGATGGTTCGGCCGTGTCTTCGTCTGGTTATTCCCTGAATGAAATCCTCATGGCAGGCCCAACTATTCAACGCAAGCTGTTCGCTACACTGTTGCAGTTTAGGACATTCCCAATAGCCCTGACTGGTGACATTTGCAAAATGTATAGGTGTGTGAGGATGTCTGAACCCGATTCCTATCGGCAATGTATCTTGTGGCGTGAGTCGTCTCATCAGGAAATTCAAGTTTTCAAGCTGGATACTGTCACCTATGGCACAAAGCCAGCTTCTTTTCTGGCGGTTCGTTCCATGCAGCAGTTAGCTATGGACGAAAGAAGATCATTGCCTGTTGGATCTAAAGTGATCTTGAACGATTTTTATGTAGATGATCTCATCACTGGAGGTGACTCTGCCGAGGAAATAGTTCATATTATGGAGCAAACAGTCAGTCTGCTTCGAAAGGGAAACTTTAAACTTAGGAAGTGGTGCTCCAACGATCCTCGCGTGCTTCAACAGGTTCCTGATGAGGAAAGGGAGACCTTTTTAAAGTTTGACGATGGCACGGATGTCACGAAGACTTTCGGACTTGCGTGGGATCCAGCCTCTGACTGCCTTCTGTTCAACTTTTCGCCTATGAAAGCGCCTGGAAAGCCTAGCAAACGGTCTGTGCTGTGTACCATTGCTCGTTTCTATGACCCGCTTGGACTTATCGGACCCGTGGTAGCCAAGGCCAAGATCTTTTTGCAGCACATTTGGAGAGAGCAATTGGATTGGGATGAGAGTCTTTCTGCTTCTTTGCACTGTTCTTGGAACAGCTTGTGTGCCGATATTTGCAACACAGAGCAAATAAAACTCCCTCGACTGGTCATTGTTCCAAAGGGCATCATCGAAGTTCATGGTTTTAGTGATGCGAGCATTGAGGCTTACGGTGGATGCATTTACGTTGTATCCATAACAGAGGGACGGCGCATCGCTCATTTGTTGTGCTCTAAGTCTCGAGTAGCACCTTTACGAACTCTCACAGTACCAAAGCTGGAATTATCTGCTGCTGCACTTCTGTCTCAACTTATTCGCGAAGTAGCTCAAATGAATTTATTTAACTGTAGATACTATTGTTGGTCGGCAGTTGTTTTATTCTGGATACGAGATGAGCCTTCACGCTTCCAAACGTTCACGGCTAATCGCATATCTTTAATACAGGAGCTAACGACAGGAATGGAATGGCGCTATGTACCGACGGAATGCAACCCGGCAGACATTCTTTCTAGAGGAGCACTTCCCAGCGACCTTTTAGAATCATCGTTGTGGTCTCAGGGTCCTGATTTCTTAACCAAAGGAGAGTGCGACTGGCCCGCATCATGTTTACCGGCCCGTACGCTTCCTGAGCTGCGGCAAAAGGTGCTAGTTGCTATCCCTAGATGCCTTGATGTCAGCTTAGGATGCAAGTTTGCAAATTCCTTTCATAACCTGCGTCGTGTCTTCGGCATATATATATAAGTTTCGGAATCGCATCAGGCATCCCAGTCTAACAGTAGATTGGATACACAAGGGCACTCAACTACTCTTGCGGAGCATCCAGAATACGAATCTGAGTGATGAGTATAGGGCTCTTCAAGACGGACGGACGATCACATGATCCAGCTCTATTGCCTCGCTTAACCCATTCATCGATGAGTTTGGACTTCTTCGTGTTGGTGGCCGTCTAAAGCACTCGAGCCTGGATTTCGATGCTCAGCATCCGATTATACTTCCGAGTCATCATCCTGTCACACGCGCCATCATCATGCATTTTCACAGACGTCAGCTGCATGCCGGACCTCGTTCTCTGCTTGCTCATATTCGGCTCCACTATTATCCTATTGGGGGCCGTAAGACTGTCTCCAGCGTAACAACAAAATGCACTATGTTTTTTCGAGCTAAACCGGTCCTGGCTGAGACAAACATGGCTGATCTTCCCCGCGATCGTGTTAGTTTCCTTTCGGTGTCACTAGAGGATGCTGTTGAAAGCCCGTGTCTTTCAACGGGGGGAGAATGTTTGGTTACGCATGTATCCAAGCCAAACAACAACTAAAGCAGCTTCGCTCTTAATATTTAACCTTTCGATAAGTTATGCTCTGCGCAGCATAAGAGCAAATTAACGTAACTGTCATAACTGTTGTTTTGCATATGCTCATCGGACTTTCTTTGTATTGTATTTTCTATTGCTTGCCCTTGGCCTTAGCAGCAGCAGCTGCAATTCGGCAGCTAATCAGTTCTGTTTTATTGATCGGGAATTCAAGTCGCGGCGCGGTATTCGACACCGCTTGCCAAAATATAATTCGTTTAATTAACAATTATAACTATTTTAAGTTTGGCCACGAAGGCAAATAAACTACATCTATATTAATGCAAATTTCGGTGCATTTTTATTTATTTATTTATTGTGAAAAATTCGATAGCTATTGAAAAAGCTCAATGTTCAACATGTTTGTCTGTATCTATCGCTCCCTCGCTCTAATTACACCCATCTTGCCTGCATTGAATTTGAATATAAACGACGAACGTCCACAGTGGTGGCAAATCGCTTTCCTTTCATTCAATGGGTAAAAAGGGAACATGGGTTTTGTGCAAAAGTATGTAACATGCAGAAAGAAGCATCTCCGACCCCATAACCATATTCTTGATCAGTATCAAGCCGAGTCGACATAACCGTGTCCGTCTGTCTGAGCTAGAGACTCCAGATTTGGAACTTAAGCTCGCCTAATCCGTAGGCAGTACAAGTTTGTTTTTGATTTTCGATAACACCAAAATCTTGAATTTGGAAAACTTTGAGGCGGCATTTGAAACATTGGACAAAATAATTACAATCTGTGTAGTTTTTATTGAAATCGGTTAAGAAACACCAGAGATATGGGACATTGAATTGTGTATGCAGTATGCGCGTGCACACACACACACACATACTTGCAAGCACTGACTGTACGCATTAAGTATAGGGATCAGGGTATCGTCTAGTCGGTATTTCTCGACTTACTTGTTTGCTACTGATTTTGTAGATGACGTTTTAAACAACCTTCGTGTGTTTACTTCGTGTGTTTACCTTCGTGACTGTACGCGAAAAGTATAGGGATCAGGGTATCATCTAGTCGGGATTTTCCGACTAGAGCCTTCTTACTTTTTCTTACCTCGTTAAGGGCTGTTTTTGTTTGATTGTAAAATACAAATAACTTCCTAAAAGCTATACTAGAACACTTTTTTCGCATACCACATATTAAAGTGTTGATTTTATATATATTTTAAATAGAAAATATTTATTTATAATATATAAAAATATTTTTAAAAAACAATCAAAATAATTCAATAAAGTTCTATGCGACGTTTCAATTTGCGCTCATTTCCTTAACCTCTAATTTTTATCTGCGACCTTTTTTTAACTTTTTTATTTTTTGCAATTTAATGGGTTTGCCCGTCAATAATGGTGTCTGCGATAGATTTCTAATTCGTTCAAATGTTGGTTTTGGCTCCGGGCTAAAGCGCTTGCTTGCATTATGGCAATTTTTATTTTGTACTTTGATCTTTAGTGCAATATTTAGGGACTTTTGTAACTTTATGGTTTCTGGTGCGTCATTAGAAGGGATATGCTCATTCTTAGCTTTTTTAGGGACTTTGATGGGCTTCTCAAAAACGTTGGCTACGTATTTTGTTTTGCTTTGTTCAAGTTTTATTTTTTTCAGATCATGATCCACATCAGTAAGACTGGGCTTACCAGCTCGTTTTCCATGCGCTTTGCGTGAGGTTATGCCAATTGTTTTTTCTTCATCTGGCGTCGTCTCAGACTTAGGTTGATCTTCTGCAATTTCTTCATTTAGCTGCATTTCATCTGCTTCCTGCTGCTCCTTGGTAATGGGTATTGTGTTGGAAAACTTTTTCAACTTGGCCACATAGAAACCATCCATGTTGTTTGTGTGCGGATAAAAGCGTTTGCTTAAGTTTAAACTGGGATGAAAGCGATGCTGACGAAACTTGGTAAACCCAGGCTCACCAAAATCAATACCTAGGGGCACTAGCTTGACATTGCGCTTTTTTAGAGCATAATCAATAACCCACTCGTTCTCCTCGGGTAGTACAGAGCAAGTGGAATACACAACAATTCCGCCAGTGGAGGACTTTGCATCTACACAATCAATTGCAGTGAGCAACAGCTTGCGTTGCAAATTAAAACAACGCTGAACATCAATTTCTGATTTGCTGGTCTTAACACTTGGATCCTTAGAGACGACGCCCGTACCTGTACAGGGCGCATCAAGCAGCACTCGATCAAAGCCTGTCATAATTTTGCGGAACTTAGTAGCATCTTCGCAGCTAACAACGGCGTTTACAATGCCCAAACGATGGAAATTGGCTACAACGGCCGTAATACGATCGCGATTCGCATCGTTGGCAAATAACACACCTGTGTTTTTCATGACCGCAGCAATGTGCGATCCCTTACCGCCTGGTGCGGAGCACATATCCAGTACTCGTTCGTTTTCCTGCGGAGCCAAAGCAATTACTGGCAGCATCGAGGAGGCGCCCTGTATCATATAATGCCCAGCTAAATACTCTGGGGTGGCACCCAGCGGCACCGTCGAGTTAAAAATGACAAGGCCCACGTTTGTCCACTTGCCCAGCGGATCAAGATTGACACCGCGATTAATTAATGCGCCTGCTAGGTCACGGCGACGTGTCTTTAGTGAATTAGTGCGTATGGTCAGCGGACGCGCTACCTGCAAAAAATAATTTATTTATTATTTGGTTAGTAAAGTTAAATAGTATAGCCGTAAACAGGTAAAATTTTATTTTTTTTAAATGTATCACAGACCTCTGATGCCTCTAGATATTCCAACAGGTCATTTAACTTAAATATGTCCATCAACTTGCACATCAGGAACTCGTTGTAACTGTAGTATAAGCACAGATCTTGTCGCAGCCGCTCCAAATAATCGCCCCGTGAGCGTCCTTCTTCACGAAACTTGGCGAAGTCAGACAACACCATTGTGATGTCTTTAATACGCTGCTGTACTTCTTGCAAAGACAATTCCTTATCAAAATCTTCGTCTGGTTTAGGCAAATGAAACACTTCAGACTGATCGACGGACATTTGCATCTCCTCACGAGACAATATTTTATTCTTGTCTTGACGTTTCTTAAGTTTCTTATTAGCGAGCTCAATAGGCAACTTTTTATTATTATCATCGTCTGATTCGTTTAAATCATCAGATTGGCAATCTTCGCTAGACACAACTGAATCGGTGTATTTATCATTACCGTCAAAGAGATCGTTCAATTTACCAACATGAGCATTATCTTTATCATTATCCGTGTATTCTTCGTCTTCATCTGAGAAATGTTTTAATTTGTTTTTAGACTCTTTCTCCTCATCCTCTTTTAAAAGTGTCATCTTTTTTTGTTGCTTTCCCGAGTTTTTTGTTAGCCAATCATTATTGTCATCTGTGAACCCATTTGACTTTGGTTTTATCACTGCCAAGAGCTGTGGAACTTGCTCAGAGATTGACTCCACATGCTGCTTCATCACCTCCACTTCTGGGTCGCTGTCACTGTTATAATGCTTTTGTCTCTGGGTCTGTTGGGCGCGTTTTTCTATCAACTTTGCTTTCTGCACAACCTTTTTTTGGTCCCTCATGACAACGCGCTGCTTTTGACGGTGTGATAATTTTTTATTCTCATCTTCGACTGGCGCTGAAAATAAACATTTTAAAATATGCTTAAGAACATCGACGGCACTTTAATACCAAACGATTTCTTTGGAAACTTGGGTGGCCCCTGTTTACGAGCCTTGCGACCAGGCCCTTTCCTTTGTTTATCACTATACTCAGCTTTCCGTCCCATATTAAAGCTCTTGAGGCACACCAATTGCTAGCGAAAAAATGTTTTTAAATAATGTCAGCGTCCACGTGCGATGACTTTGAAGGTCTTTTACAACACTGCGTAAAAAACAGCGACTGTCCCATTGTAGACGATATGATGTATATCGATGTTTATTGCTGTGTTGTTATATCGCAGACTTATGGCTAATTTACACTAGGTGACATCATGTGGAACGATGAAAAACTGCAAGATTTAAGAACAAGTGATTCTTCTTTAATTGTAAAAATAACAATGATGAAAAGTTAACGTTGTTTACCACAAACGATGGTTACAACAAATATTCCCAGGAAGATGTGTATTTCATGATACATAGCTGATAGCACACCTCCGCTAGGGCCAATGTTCTTCTATGTCTGGAAGAAATTTCCGTTATTAAACTGTATTAATGTAACATCTACTATGCATATTACCTATATTTTCTTCTGAGGTTTTCCATATTCGATCTCAAATCATTCCACTGCATTCCAGCGGCATAACGGCAACCTCCTGGTCGATTTTCTTCTACCAGTGATCAACTAACACGGCCTCCTTGTCGGGGTTCCAAACAATTCCTCACTTAATTGAACAAAATATTTTTAAAAAAAATTGCGGCAACAACTTGCAATAGTTACCTAGCTTAATTTCCGCCATGTTAATTTTACATGTATTTGCGAAGACATTGCTTTTGCAAAAGTATTGAAACTCATCTAAGTAAAAGCATTTGGAATGGGACAATTTCCGGGGTTTTTTTTTAAGTATTTCAAGAAATTTGGAATGACAGGTTCTTACATACCATCATTGATGAAAGATGTTAATTATGCCCTAGTGTCAATATAAGGTCAGTGGATTTACTAAGGGAAAATGATAGTTTAACTTGTTATAATGGGCTGTAATCATTTGATATATTAGCATGGCTGTATGCAAATAGGCAAGACATTTTTCTTTCTTTAATTTTACACTTTGCTTTTAAGGTATAAAATTTATTTGAGCGTGCATTATGAGCGTATCTTATAAATTTAAAAGTCGAATTATTTTAATAAACTTAAGGCATCCGTCATTCCACCACTTTGAATCGCAGTCCATCCCTAAAAGAAATAAATCAGCTGCTTGTGTGCATTTACTGTAAAAAGCTGCGGTCATTCATTAGATATTAGGAAAAATCTAAAAAATGTAAATATCTGTGAGTAGCTAAACAAGAAATTTTGGTGATGGATGTTGCTATCATAAATCTGAGCTTGGAGGCGCTAATTGCCTCTCTGGTAGCATTAGGCTTGCTCTTTATCTTTTGTCGCAGCATTTTAGCCGAAGATGTTGTCATTTGCATATCAGGCAAAACACGTCACAGCTGGAAATCAATAAAAGTGCTTGAACAGGTAAAAAGCACATAACGTGTTACTTGCAATGCCTTACACTATCCCTTTAATTTTTTTAGGCTTGTTTTTGTAATGTATGTGAGATTTTACTGACACCATCTGCCGGGTTGTTTTGCGACTGTTGCGGTATTTGCACGCACTCGGAGCCGTCTTGTCAGCGGCGGGCAGATGGTCAGTACCGCTGTAAAGATAAGTGGTTACGTAACGTGGATTCAGTGCGACATTTGTGGGTTCGAGGAAATTTACCAATAACATATAGCTGTGCAGAGTGCGGCCAAGGGGAATGTGGCCAAGTGGATCATCACAGCCGCAGCTCTGGGCCAGGTCTATATGGTTGGCGATGTGCCTGGTGTCAGCGGTGCTACCATGATAAGTGTTACAAAAGCGTTAATACCGAGGCTTCGTGTGATTTTAGCGAGTTTAACGACATGATATATCCGCCTTACAGCATTGTGGCAGCAAGGACGCGCGAATCTATGCGTTTACATCTTGTAGGTATCAAGCCGCCAAATATTGAGAACTGGGAACCGTTAATTGTTATTGCCAACACAAAATCTGGCAGCAGCACTGGTTCGAACGTGTTGTCCCTGATGCGTGGGTATTTGAACCCCATGCAAGTTATGGAACTTGGCAGTCACGGTCCACAGGATGCGTTGCAGTGGGTTTTAAAAACAAGTCCCCGGCCTTGTCGCATATTAGTGGCCGGTGGAGACGGAACAATTGGTTGGGTTCTTAACACAATCTACACACTCAACTTAAAGCCACAGCCTTCAGTGGCAATTTTGCCACTGGGAACGGGTAACGATTTGTCACGAGTGCTCGGTTGGGGAGCAGAGCCTCCTTCTGCCCTGGACCCGCTTCTGATATTGCGCCGAATTAGGCGAGCTCGATCCGTGAATCTCGACAGATTTGATTTGCAAATTGAGAGGCTTCTTTACCGACTTCCCATACAAAGACATCCCACCAAGACAATATACGTCTACAACTATTTCAGCGTGGGTGTTGATGCGTCCATCGCCTACAACTTTCACAGGACGCGTGAATCCCGGTTCTATCTGCTCAGCAGTCGAATATTTAACAAGGTATGCTTAATGAATTGTTATTACCTTCCCACTCACGTATTTGTTCGCAGATGTTGTACTTTACATTCGGCACACAACAAGTTGTGCAGCCGGATTGTGAACACATCGAGCAAAAACTGGAACTGTATCTAGACAATAAGCTAGTAGAACTGCCGGAGCTCCAATCGCTGGTATTTCTGAACATTGATTCTTGGGGTGCAGGATGCAAGCTGTGCGAATTGAGCAATTCCAATGACGAGAGGCGCATTATAAACTCTATTTCCGATGGTATTTTGGAGGTATTTGGAATTGTCTCATCCTTTCATATTGCCCAGCTGCAATGCAACATAAGCAAACCTGTGCGCATTGGCCAAGCCAAGCAGATAAGGGCAAGTGTTCACAGGTTCGATTCCACTGTATTTTATTATATTTATTAATTTCAGCTGGGAGTTAAAGAAATGGTGCCCATGCAAGCAGATGGCGAACCCTGGATGCAGCCACCGGCTGATATACGCATGCAGGCTCGCAGCCAAGCCCGTGTGCTAAAACTAGAGTCAGCGGACGCCACCGAGTAGTAGATAATCTAGACATAAATTTAACCCATGCTGTGCCACTGAGTATGAGATATCTTATTCATAAATTAATTTCTAATAGATACTAGTTCTAGCTGGATTGAAGCTAGATAAAGGAGTAATCCCACCATTTACTAACCAAAGAATTTGATATTAAATTGATACTTCAGTGAGTCACAAAAGACTTCGTTTCTAAGCTCACGGTGCCAAATCGTTTTTTACGGATTATGTTTTTGATTCCTTAAATTTGTGTTAGCGAAACACATAGCTAAATTAAAAATTCTGAAGTTTCATGCTGAGCATAATACTTAAAAACATCCATTTTTTTTAATGAATTTTTTGATTATGTTTGATTTTCTATTGTACAGACTGCGAATAAAATTCTAGTTTTACTCAGTTCAGTTTGAGGTACAGTTTTGTCGTTTTACATCAAAATGCCCAAGAAATGGGAATTTACTTTTGCTGAGAAAAGATAACATCGTTTTGCGCCGTGTGTTTAAGAATATATACTTTTGTGACCCTTTGTATATCCATTTAACACATACAAAAAATATATGTGTCGTTCACAAAGTCTTAGTAACAGTTTAAAGGTGGGACGGGAAAATATGAGAACAGGAGTTATTCTTCGTCAAATGAAGTGCAAGAATTTGCGATATGCAAGATACTTTAATCGATAACTCAAAGAAAATTATAAATGATTTGTTTTTAACACAATTGCAGTACGCAACTTTTAAATAGTAAACAAAAACCGGTTATTTCATTTACACTTTGTTTTAAAAAAATAAATATAAAACAAAGAGTGTGTGGTATAATCGAGTATGCCAGTCACGCTTCCAAAACTAATAGTTTTATTACTGATAAACTTAGAGAAGTTAATCATAAATACGGAGATACAAAGCCAAATACACCTGACCTTAATTACAATAAAAAGTAAGTTGTACGTTTTAATTTTTAGCATTGTCACTATATTCTTATGTCACTTTATTCTCTGGTTAAATAGTTATATGTTCCGACAATTGTTGAAAATGCAGAAACATGCATGAATTATTAGAGACTTGTTTAAAATTTTTTTTTTATCGAAAGGCGGGTGTTCAACGATGGCAACGATGTTCCCAAGTAGCGCCTTAAAGCATTGTTAACTCCATAATGGCGTTAACGATATCGTTGTTGTTGTTTTTGAGGGCCTTAATGGCCTTGGCCCGCGTCGTATTCGCCTGTGTTATGACTAGCTCAATGTCCTTGTCATCGACGCCCGTGTCGTCAACTTCTTCCTCATCCTCTTCAGCAATCGGAGCCACTGAAGAAGTGGTGCCCACGCTATCGGCGGAGCCAGCCGCTTCAGGGGCCTTGAACTTTTCAGCAGCAGCCACTTGAGCCTGCTGCGACAAGTCCTCGATCTTGGCCTCACCAAAAACAATGTATGTATCGCTGTGGGGATTCTTGTACACATCTGGATTATTAATGACAAACAAAATATTTTTGGACTTGCGTATGGTGACGCGGTTGACTCCCTGAATTTGCTTTAAGCCAAGCTTGAGCATGATTTTACGCGCCTTCTTCTCACCACGAGACTGCTTTGCCTTAGACACAACATCGATCGGAAGGCCTGTAGCACCGCCGCCTAGCTGAGTAGTGCTGGTGTCGACTTCCTCCAATTCGGGTATCATTTCCGAATCACTTTCGCTGCCATCATCCTCGACACGCACATCTACTGCTTCAGACAACTTCGCCTCAGCGGATGTCGAGGGTGCCTCATTCTTAATTTCAGTGAGCTCAGGCATGGTAACCTATTTTAAAGTTAACATTACATCAATTAATTTCGAACACATTGTTCCCAAAAGTGCAGCCGGTAAGAACATTTCAATCATAAAATTTAATGAAAGAATTGAGCTACAATTATTGATGGGACTGGAAAGATATACCCAAAATCTTGCAGATAAAACAAAACATTCATTTAAAAGGGTTGCAGGCTGTGCTTTTAAATGGGGATGCTTGCCAAATTAATAAATTACTTACCTACAAAACACGGCAGCGCAAAGAATCGCAAAACGTTTTTAGTGAAAAAGAAGGGTTGCCACTTAGTGGAAAATAGACAACCATTCGCGTTCAGACGCATAGTACCCTTTAATAATGCAGAGAAATCGATAACGTTTGCCACCCTGGTTTTTATTCTGTTGCAAGCTTCTTGTTATGGCATTTGGTGGTATTTTTAAATTCAACATTTTTAAATGTTAATAGACAAATAATTATTGTACTTGTGATTACCAAATAAAAAGTAAATAAATAGTGCCTAAGAGAGAAGCAAGTAACTGATAGCTGTAATTATTTTCCAATTTTCAATTGAAATGTATAACTGTAAATGTGCCAAGCTTAATAACAGCTTTACCAATCGACCAATAAAGTTTGTTCTATGTACAGAGTGGATGTGGTTAAAATGACCCAATTACGGACGGACGGACGTTTCTGCAGCCGTGTACAGCCCTGTTTGTAAATTGTAAAGTGGGCGTGTCAATTGTTGGGTAAACATTTGACAGCTTTCGTTGGGTTGCGGTCAAGAGCGAACACATGTTCGACTTCACATTGTTAAAACAGAACGTAATGGCTATTCATTTTGAATTGAGCAAACGATATAATTAAGGGGCTGCTAGTTACTAACAATGTAACAAATTTCTCTCTGTCATCATATTGATATTGATGCGCTAGGTGCAGTTTCGCTCAAACGTAATTGTTTTTGTTAATTTTTTTTTTTTTTTTGCGAATTTTAAGCACTGAAAATAAGTTTAAACTATGCGAAGCATTCAAAACAATTTGTCAGCAAATAATTTCCGTTTATCCGCGCCGTTTTGTATATTGTGTTTCTGAATCTGTATCTGTTCTGGGGTCACTATAGCCAGCCGCCTTGGTTGGGCCATATCCCGGTTGTCAACAACAACCTGATTTATTTGAGCGCATGAAACGCTTCGTTGGACTTCGTTAATTTGTGTGTTTCCCGCAAGGGAGTCTGGTAAACGCAAACCCTTCTATGTGTGTTTAAATGCATCCATTCACACATACAGCTGCGAAATTCAAAATAGCACCACCAATCCACTTTTTTTTAAAGACCTGAAAATAAATATCAACCTTTGCAATTAAAAAGATAGGGCTTATGCAATGTTGGAAAATTTGGTTTTAAGTAGTCAGCCAATGCATGCAGAAGAAATTCACCTGAAGAAATTGCAAATCTTGATGATTATATTTTGACCTGCCTGGTGGTGCTATTTTAAATTTCGCAGCTAAACATGTGAAACATTCGTGTTTACGTAGATGTAAAAAATTGTCACTACGCCAAGAAATTACAAGCTTTTATTATTTTAACAACAATCTCCGACATGGCGCATAATTATTTAAATTTATACCTAATGCATACAAAGGAAACTCTTTCACACTCGTAATTTAATGCAAAAGCAAAATATGTTATGCAATTCAACTTGACCGAATGATTTTTAATTTTCAACAAAAGCTTGCCATGTTCAATTGCGACAATGTCAAGCCGCAAATGCAAATTTGCACGGCGCGTGGATGGCATAACAATAGATGTAAGGGTCGAAAGATGATTTTTTATAGTTAATTAAACCCCGTTATGATAACACTTTCAGCGTCAGTAGCAGGATTTAAATTTATACAAAATACTGTTAGACTCTTTAAATGGGAAAAATTATAAATTATTGATCAGCAACAACAACTGAGTCGGTTTAATCTTCTCTGTCTGTCCTTGGTTCAGATTCTCCTACACTTAGTACCGAAACAAAGTTTGTATTTTAAATATATGTTATAAATCCTTGACATCTAAATCAATGAAGATCTTTGAAATGTTACCAGCTAGCTTGCTAGTGGGGCGTTCGGCTGATTTTCGAAGCCAAATTTGGTGGTGCAAGACCAAAAACTTTTGAAGATTTATTCACTCTCGTTATGAAAGACGTGGGGCTGAGGAAGGCAGAGGTGGGCGTGTCATCCAAATTTTAAATGCTGATCTTTGGAGGAAGTTGCCTTTAAACCAATTTTGGTTAGCTTAAGAATTGTGCAAGATATAATCATTCCTGTTTTTAATAGGCGGTAAAGCGGGGATCAGAATTTCTCATGCAGATCTTTTGGAGATGCCAGAAGCTACCGTTCTACCTACTACTTTTGGGAAATTTAACCACCTATTTTCAAACCTAATTTGATGACCCTAGCTGTTAAAATGTGAGCAATGTGTGTGTGTTAAACGGTTTTTACCTCGACGCTTATCGCCTCAATCTTGACACTTTTTTAGACGAACGCAAAATTTAAGCAAAGATTTAAGTCTCTAGCTTTAAGGATGTCGAGAAAAGTTGCGTCCAAACGGACAGACGACCTAATATACTCTTTACCTTCAGTATCATAGTATAAAAAGGAAAATCGGTCAAAATCACTCCCATTTGTTGGGTCAAAAAAACTCTTAGATTAAACCTTAACAGCCTTTCTCTATATATATCATTATCTGTCCGTCTGTATGTATGAACGCGTCGATCTCAGAGACTATAAGAGCTCAATGCCTATGTAATACTACAACACTGGATAATAGCTACCCCTCTTTGTTAACAGAAACGATAAAACCTGAAGTAAGCACCTCGGGAAATTTATTACGATATTACTTCGCCAACTCAAATGAGAATCTTATTGTACATGGATTCTCATTAGCTCGAAGCGTGCGATGCGCCAGACGAAGATTGTTGTTGCTGTACTTCATTGTGCCGTTGTGTGGTGGCCGAAGTTGAGATTTTAAATATTCGACTTTTGTTTCTGTCTGCTATGCCTCAAACGGGTGGGTAGTATAGACTTGTATGATTTTTGTGCAATTGTATGGCTAATCGTGTGATACTTAACTATGACTGCTATCATACATATACGTGTGTATATATTAGGAGTTAGGTAGATCATTAATGACTTATTGAAGAGGTTTAAAATGACGTAATTTCAAATTAACACTAACCATAAAATCAACACATTTAGCTTTCAAATACTTGTCCGTGTATTATAAATATACATAAATAATTGCATTGACTTGTATTGAATATTGTAATAATGGGTATAAAAACACATTGAGCAGCGGGTGCGTTTCAGCAACGACAACCGGCATGTGTTGTTGTTGGGTGTTCTTTTGCGTTTTGCCTTTTTCCCGTTAGACGCAGACACAAGCAAACACAAAACGACGGCCCAAGCCCATACACAGCAGGCCAGCTGCAGACGATTTGCCTTCGACACCAACGAGCATACAAACACAAACACACGTATGTATGTACATACTCATTGATTGGCAACAACAAAATTTTAAAATACAAGTAAAAAGAACTTCTGCATGTACAGACAGACCATGACCTACGACTAACTATAAACAGCAAAGCAAAAACAAATCTAAACATAACTCATATGCATACACACAAAGACGGACCTAGGCCTAGGCCACCCTGAATCCGTTTGGCCGTCGGCAAATTAACATTTAAAAAAACATTTGTTTTAAATAAAATAAATATATGATTTATACATTACTTTACCATCGGCAAAACATAATTTTGTATATGCAACTAAAACATTTCTTGCAGCCATACCATTCAAGGCAAAATAGCCAGCAGCCCAGCAATTCCAAAATGTCACTTAATTTGTTTGATTTTCTCTGATAAATATGTACATACATACACATTGCCACGAAAAGGTTTACACAAAGTGAAAATTTTTTATATATTCACTTTAGAGCTATATGGTCATCCTGGTTGTTGGTTTTTTTTTATTATTTTTTATAAGTAATTCAGTCATTTATATCTTAAACCTATTAAACAGAACTTAAAAAACATTAACATTAACAAAGAACAATTAAAAATACTAACAAAGGCACTAAATTCAACTGCCACGAAAAGGTTTACACACCTACGTTTTTGGTGCATTTTCGTTTTAAATTCGTATGAAATTTGTATGTACAGTTACTTTTAATTAAATTAAAAATGCGCAGATCCATAAGAGTCCAAATTTTTTGCGCAGATCGCTTGCCAATGAAATGAAGAATGATTGTGGAATCACAATATCTCGCGAATGTGGCCTAAAAAATTTTCAAGTACCTACCCAAAAAAAAAAACGGCGCCAGCTCTTGAAAACCAATAATATTACAACGATTGTACAGCTCGAGATTAAGGGTAGGTACTTAAAATGGATATAGGGCACATTCGCGAGATATTGTGATTCCACAATCATTCTTCATTTCATTGGCAAGCGATCTGGCCAAAAAAATTTGGACTCTTATAGATCTGCGCATTTTTAATTTAATTAAAAGTAACTGTACATATGAATTTTACAACGAAAATGCACCAAAAACGTAGGTGTGTAAACCTTTTCGTGGTAGTTGAATTAAGTGCCTTTGTTAGTATTTTTAATTGTTCTTTGTTAATGGTTATGTTTTTTAAGTTCTTTTTAATAGGTTTAAGATATAAATGACTGAATTACTTATAAAAAATAATATAAAAAATAAAAAACAACAACCAGGGTGACCATATAGCTCTAAAGTGAAAATATCAAAATTTTTCACTTTGTGTAAACCTTTTCGTGGCAATGTGTATGAGGTTTTCAGCAACCAGACAGTGCCGAATACATGCAACACAGCATGTGCAGTCAATACACAAAACAAATACAAATTCATACACAGCGGCAGACAGAAATGTATACGCAATGAACGAAAATAAGAATCTAGTTGGGAGAAATATGACGGAGAAATAGGTGCTATTGTACAGAGCTCGTTAACTAACTGTAAAAAAAGAGGGGTAGCTATTTTCCCGTCTTTAGATTTGATCGTTTTTGATAAGAGCTAGCGGGTCCATATTTGGAACTTAAGCTCGCCTAATCCCTAGGCAGAACAAGTTTGTTCTCCGATTTTCAATAACTCTTCCGTTTCCGATATACGCATAAGATCGATAACAACAAAATCTTGATTGAAAACTTGAGATGCAATTTGAATTATAAAACAAAATAATGACAACCTGTGAAATTTGTATTGAAATCGGTTAAGAAACACCGGAGATATGGGACATTGAAATTGTGTATGCAGTATGCGCGTACACACACACGTACCTACTTGCAAGCACTGACTGTACGCGTAAAGTATAGGGATCAGCGTATCGTCTAGTCGGGATTTCTCGATTAGAGCCTTCTTACTTGTTTTTTATATTTGTTAGGGTAATGAATTTTTATACCACGTTCACACAAATATGACGATGGGAATGCTATCAAGAATCGTTGAACGATTGACCACAATCCAGGGTACAATTGCGGGATCGGTTTTTGTTGCCAAAATTCTTGGTAAACATTTTGAATTTATTTCCTTATTTGTTGTCAATTCTATAAGTTCTTCTTCCAGCTGAGGTGACATTGTTGTGTTGACATTTGAAAACGGATCCAACACCCAGTCTGGTATTTCCAAGTTCAAAATGTCCTGGTATCGTTCGGTGAAGTCAATGTGGAGGTTTTCCAAATGTTGGCAGTAGGCAAACAATTCGACGTTACTGCATGATACTGATAAATTCGGAAAATTGTGAAACACACGTCTGCCCAGATTCTTTTTGTGTAGAAGCAGTTTGGCTGCGAAAGCAGCAACGACGTTTTGTGTTTTAATTAAATTTAGTTTATCGCCTTGCAGTTGGAGATTCATGTCGTTGAACAATTTATACAGGTCTGTCATGTAAGCTATATCATTCTTTGATGTTATGAGCTTGTCGTGCAATTCTGTATCTTTAGTTTCCAAGAACTCTATAACAGAGTCAAACAGGTTGTAAAATCGAGTCAGACAATTGCCTCTTGATAGCCAACGAACTTCAGTATGAAACAACAAACGGTGAATCCTCGTCATTAGTAACACAAAGTTGATGAAATAATCTATCATTCAAAGCGCTGTTGCGGATTTTATATGACTGCTTTGATGACATATTGCAGTGATTGAAATAGTTTTTCACTTAAGTTTCTAGCAACTAAATGTTGTCTATGAATAACGCAATGTACACCAAGGACATCTGGAATTTTATTTTTTAAGTACGCTATGAAGCCTTTATTGCACCCTGTCATAGCCGGAGCGCCATCCGTAGCAACTGAAATAATATTTTTCAAAGGAATCTCTTTCTCATCGCAAAACTTTTCCAATATATTGAATATGGTTTCGCCTTTTGTATCGGTCTCTAAATTTCTAGCAAATAATAGTTCTTCACATATTTTCTCATCTTTAATAAACCTCACGTAAGACAACAACAATGCTTCATTAGTTGGTAAAGTGGACTCATCCAGCTGAATTGAGAATTGACTTGTCCTCAGATGATCGCACAATCATTCTTCAATGTTTTCAGCCATATCATCAATTCGTCTTTGCACAGAATTATTACTCAAAGGAATTTTTCGGATAATATCTGCGGCCGGTTTATGAAGCACAGTAGTTATTACTTC
>JAWNNW010000320.1:1800000-2032994 GCA_035044465.1 Scaptomyza tumidula | reverse complement strand
GTCTGTCAATGAAGTCTTTTCGCGTAAAGAAAAATGTATGTTTTTTCACTTCACAGGCAAAAATATAACTGTAATATGGCTCTTAAAATTTTTTTGAAATTTTTTATGTATTTTTTATTTATTTCTTAATAATATATTTAAACAAATTTGATTATTCATTAAAGAACAAAAAAGTTATAACAAAAACAAATTAACTCTAACTAAATTTGACTGTCAAGAAAGTGTTTTCGCGTCTACTTTTCGGTGTAAAATTCGTATGAAATTCGTATGTACAGTTACATTTAATTAAATTAAAAATGCTTAGATCCATAAAAGTCCAGATCGCTTGCCAATGAAATGAAGAATGATTGTGTAATCACCATATCTCGCGAATGTTGCCTATATCCGTTTTACGTACCTACCTTAAAAAAAAACGGCACCAGCCGTTGAAATCCCTTGAAAATTCAACGTAGACATGCATACGACAAGCATGAGCAGTCCACACACAAAACAAAAACAAATTCATACACGGCGGCAGACAGAAATGGATACGCAATAAACGAAAATACGAATATCGTATGAGGGAAAATAGGTGCTATTGTACAGAGCTCGTTTACTAACTGTAAAAAACGAGGGGAATTTATTTTCGTGTCTTGTAGTTATATCGTTTTTGACAAATAACAGTCGCTGGAATCCTATCTTGTATATTCCATTATCGTTGTGCCGATCTAAGAAATGTTAATGTTAATTTTTAATATAAATGTAAGAACTAACTTATATTAATATTAGTTAACTTGTATACTGAGCATGTTTAGGCGTCAACGATTCTAGGCCGCACAGCGAGCAGAGATACTTCTTGCCGGGACTTTCGTTTGCGACTAGACTTGCATGTCGCGTATGTGCTCATCCACACGAGCGCCAGCAGTGCGGATACTGGTAACGAAAAAGTCTGCTACGCTTTGTGGCAACGGGCACCTGAATATATGAGTTAGGATATTGTTCTGGTTTTTTGGGCCACCGCAACGTGAGCACTGGAATTTGTTCTCCTCTTTAAGACATTGTGTACGTAGATGGTGCTCCAACTTGGAACTGAAAAATTACAACAACCCTTCCATATTAGGCATTATTAGCAAGCAGAAATGTCAAAAATGTAAAAATGTATACTCTTTAGTTTTGTCACAACAACAAGAGCAATGAAGTATGGCAACAACTAATTGTTGTCTCACGCATCGCACACTTTGAAGTCAAAACAAAAGCCTAAACAATTATGGTGAACAACGCAGAAGGGAAATTTATTTCCCCACGAGCCAATCTCAGGCTTAGTAGCGCTGTTTTCTACTCTTTATTTCTAACATTCTCTTACGTGTGGAGCAGTGCTGTTAGTTAACATAGTTTGCTTCTTTAATTAACAGCAGGCGTTAACCAATCTACGTACGTATCACAAATGATATTTGTAAAGCTGACATCGACGGTCACACTATCCAGTCGCAGTTCGTTTTTCAAGAATCACGGGCGTGTTTTGCGAACGTGTTGCGACGACGTATAAAAATACTTCGATAAGTGCTAAAAATGGGTAATAATATAATCTTTCGTCTCCACCGATAATGCCAAGTGTAGAAATTTAATTTCGAGCTGCAGATGCGTTACAATTTCACTAATTGTGTCGGCGCTTTTAACATATTTCATTAATTATAAGCCACATATGTGAATACATACACACATGTATGCATATGTATATTAGATGTCTGTATGTATGCGCATATGTGTACGGCCGGGTCGTTGTGTATATATATATTTGTATACGAATCTATGTTTGTATACTACCTGCCCAATATACATGCATATTAATTATAATTAAAATTCATTTCGACGCGTTGACAAAATGAGTGTAATTTGGAAACGCAAACACACACACAACAAAATAAATAAATAAACAGCCTAACCAAAACGACAGTGTCGGCTTCGTCGTTAGCTAGTTTCTGAGTCGCGTGGTGACGCTTACACGAACAAAAAAAAATAAAAATCACCTAATGTCAGAGTCACCACTACAATAACAACAACAATACGATTGAAAAACAAATAATTGCATCTAGCAGAAAAACGAAGAATTATATCTGACAAAAACTAGCTATCAGAAGGCAAATGGTTAAGTGCAAAAAATCAGAATATTTATTACAAGTTCATGGGAAAGCAATGAAAAATGACAAAATACGCAGAGTGTGGGAGTGTATGTGCATGTGTGTGTATGTGATTGCGGTTGGTGTCTGAAGGGGCAATGTGATAAGTGAGCTTTTGTATTTTTTTTGCTTTCGATTGACGAAATATGTACGTTAGATGCATCACAAAACATAATTTGATGCAAGCGGACACGCAGGCAGGCAGGTACCCGAGCCCAACGCTGCGCTGCGACTGATGAACACACCACAGTTTTTTTTCTTTTCGTTGACCTGTGAAATAATAGCTGTGGCGGCAGCAGCAGCAGTGGCGTAGTTGCGCACACACGTGGGCGCTTGCCGAAACCCCCAACGAAATAACAGCCGAGCCCCTGACGTAGCACCGAAGTAGTCAGGCAGGCAGGCAAGCACAAGCAGCGGGCAGACAGTCAGTCAGAAGCGTGGTGAATTTTACACATAATAACAAAAGCCCACTATGTTGAGTTCGCACTCGGCCTGCTCTGCTTGTGGCTCCGCTGTTGTTTCGCTGGTTCAGTCGTCTATGTCGTGTGTGGGAGTGAACAACAGAACGTGTGCAATCGCATTGCGCCCTAGCGCCCATAATTTTGCGTGCGTGTGTGTGTATTTTCGCTGCCCTGCTCAATTTATATGAAGTAATAAACGCAGTCTGCAATTAATATTTTAGTGCGCGCTAAACAACATAGCAGAAATTTCATATAAAAAAAAAAACAAACAAACAAGTCTACTGACTGCAAGTTTTTCATGCATCTTTTAGTTTTTTTTTTTCTATCTCTTTGTATCTCATCCTCTCTCTCTGTGATTACAGCAAGTAATTAAAAGTGAAAAGTGACAAAGTGAAGAAGAGCAACCACAACAACAACAACACACAATAACAACAACGTCATCAAACCGCATGCAGTGCTGATTAGAGAACAAGGCGTTCAAAAGTGTTAGAAGAAGCGTAAATAAAAAGTACAAGTGCAAAATATAATTAAAAAGATTTTGTGGCGATGTCCACCGCCGAAACGGGGTCGTCGCCTGGCAAAAGCAACAGCAACAATAGCAGCAGCAACAACAACAACAGCAGCAGCAATAGCAACAGTGTCGCTGCTGGCGTCAATGTAAATGCGAAAGGTGTGCAGCGCCGACAATTGGTGAGTAATTCATTTAACAACATAAACAACAACAAAAAATAACTTTAATTATAAATATAGTTATAAGAACTTCAACTTATATTGATAAGCGCTAAGAAAAAGGTATGAGGGGAAAATGAGTTGGGGTCGCCGTAGGCTGTCGACTGTTGTCGTTGTGATTGTGATTGGCAAAGCGTAAATCATCATTAGCAATCTATATAAATAAATGCACGCTCACTTACTCAGTCACACACACACGCACATGCTCTCTGAAGCTCAAGTTCTGTCGCTCCCATAACACTCAAAAGTGAAATACACCACAGAGAGACAGATAGAGAGTGAGCTGTGCAGCGGGACTGCTGCGCCCGTTGAGCACTGAAGCTCAACTGATGCCGCCGCATGACCAAAAGCAGTTTCTTTGCCATTTTCTTTGTTGTTGCTGCTGTTCGCATTTCGATTTCAATTTGGTTGATTTTTTGTATGTTAGCGCTTGTGTGCGTTTGTCTTTTCGTATCGTCGCTAGATAACAGCCGTAGCTTATTTACATATATTCGTTTGTATGTATGTATGTATGTATGTTAAAACGGTCACACTACATTTCTAGTGATTATTTGAGCACTTCTTTGTGTGCTTTGAGCTCACACTCTCTTTTCCTATTTCTCTCTCTCTCTCTCTGTTTGTTTGCTTGTGCATTTGATTAGCACCAAATTGGGACAGCAGCTGTTGCTGCTGCTCGTTGGCCAGGCTAACAGCAACAGCAGCAACAACAATGTACATGTACATCATGTACATATTTCTACCTTCTTCTCATCCGTCTGCTGCCTTTGGCAATGCCATCTAAATTCATGAATATTTCAGTCCGCGCATAAATAAATACATAGTGAATTTTGTATATTGTGTCTTGGCTGCGTTGTTGCTTTTTTTTTGTGGCAGGAAGCGCGATTTGTTTGTTGTTATGTTCTTAGACTTTAGGGATGAGCGCTAAGCTAAATCATTGCTGTTCATTTATTTTTTTTTTTAAATGTTACACAATACATTTTTACTATATATATATATTAACAATAATTTATTATTTTTACATAGAAAACGCTAAGAAAATGAACAGAAATGATTAGTTTTAATATTCAAAAAATCTAACCAAAATGAGCAAATAAAAAAGCACGACACGACAGAAGCTACCATCTCTAAACGAGCGCTAGTCTCAACTTTTTGTGTCTTATGAAAAATATAATAACCAAAAGTGACTAACCCAATCCCAGCGAGCCGAGCACATGCTGTTGTTTGCTGCGAACGCACATTTATCGTGTGTGCATGTGCATGTGTGTGTTTTCGTGCTTGTGTTTGTAGATAGCTAACAGAGAATTCCGTTTCGGGCCCCGCATGTGATAGAGACACAATTAGCACCTTAATAGAATACATATTAAGCTTAAGCAATTGGCAATCTTGCAGCCGGTAAGCGTAACATGGTGACACCACACTCACCACAGCAGCAGCACGAACCACTTGGACAGGCGCCTAATGCTCTCAGAAACACACAAGCACAAGCACACATATACATTTACGCACTTTAGTGCTGCGTTGTCGTTTTTTTTTTTTTTTTTTTTTCGTTTTCTACCTGTCAATTGTTCCATGGCGTTGCCAGACTTTTTTTTTTTTTGCCAAAACAAGCTTTGTTTTGAGCACTGCCTATCAGGAAAAAAAAACAACAACAAAAACAACTGAAAAATGTTTTAGAACACGCTAAACAAGTTTCTGCATTCTGTGAAGCATGGCGATCGCTGGCAGGCGCTCAGCAAGTCGCTTAAAAAGGATATAAAAAATACACAAACATATGCACCCAAATGAGGACAGCCCCACAAAACAAAAGTAAAGACACTCACTCACACACACACACACACACTTAAAGAACGCTTATAGATTTTTTAAATACAAGTCCACCACAGCTGCGATTTACAGAGTTGCTAGAAATGCAAAAATAGCTTGAAGCCGCAGCCAAACACACATCCACACATATAAACCATACATACACACACATTCGCCCGTATATGTTGTTGTTGTTCTTGATGGTAGGAGCGGGTACAAAACGCAACAGCCGCCTGACGGCGCTGCAACATATTCCATAAATACACATACGACATACATATGTACCATATATGCACACTCATGCAAAATTATTCAAAGTGCAAGGCCGGTGCATGCGCACAGAAAGGAGACAGCAACAGGAGCTGAAACGGCCGCCGCCAACAGTACGAAATCCATTGCCCTTTTACAACAGTGCATTCAAAAGCTGCTTGTGACGCTGCTGCTGCATTAAAGACGCCCTCATCACTTGCAGCCGGGTGGTTGATTTAGCTTAGCTTTTGCCGCCGAAACTGCCAGAAAAATACGACCATGAAAACGAACGCAGCAGCTGCGCACCATCTTCCTCAATGCGTCGCCAACAAAGGCGAGCAAGCGAATGAAAACGAAATCACATAAACGGCGAACTTTAAACGAACGGGTCGAGCCCCATTCGGCTGACAAAGAAACGCGAGAGCGAGAGAACGCACTGATGTGGTGAATAAAGTGAACGTCTGCTGTTTTGGTGAAAAGAGCAACTGTGATTCAATTGATGGCATCAGCAAGCATTGTAGCAGCATCATTGGTAATAGCAGCGCCAGTGAATGCGAGAGTGACGGCAGCGTCAGCTGCGAAACAAACATCAGTGTGGACGGTGTCGCCCTCTTTATATATATATATATATATGTATATATTTTTAGGCATTTAACCGATGCTCTGACTCCCGGCTAGCCATTTACTTATGTGTTCCGTTCTCTCTTGTTCCATCTCTACATAACAGCGCGAGCGCAAGCAGCGCAAACTTTACCTTGACGAATGGTCACTGGGCGATGATGATGCGGAAGGTGCGCGCGGTTTCAGCGTTGCCGAAAAGCTCGAGTCCTCCAAGTTTGCGCAGGCGGGCATGGTGCGAGAGATGCGCGGCAGCGATCTAACAGTCGCGTAAGTAAAAATAGAGTTAAAATTTATAGAAATTTAATTATTAACCATTAAATTTCCATTCTACACTTCTTCTTCGTCTATTCATTTTCTATATCTTGTAGCTTTTTGCAGCAACATGGTTTCAATATACCCTTGCTGTTTAGGGATAAAACTGGCTTGGGATTGCGTATGCCAGACGCCCAGGAGTTTACAGTGAACGATGTGCGTTTGTGTGTGGGATCGCGTCGTCTCCTCGACGTAATGGATGTGAACACCCAAAAGAATCTACAGATGACCATGAAGGAATGGCAACAGTACTACGATAGTCCACAAAAGGATCAGCTATTGAATGTCATCTCATTAGAGTTCTCGCACACGCGTCTCGATCATTTTGTGCAGAGTCCGGAGATAGTGCGTCAAATTGATTGGGTGGATGTTGTTTGGCCAAAGCAGCTAAAGGATGCACAAAAGGAGGGCACCAATCTGCTCGGTGGCATGATGTATCCCAAGGTGCAAAAGTATTGTCTTATGTCCGTTAAGAATTGCTATACAGATTTTCATATCGATTTCGGCGGCACATCCGTCTGGTATCACATTCTTAAGGGCAGCAAAGTCTTTTGGCTAATCCCGCCCACCGATCGCAATCTTCATTTGTACGAAAAGTGGGTCTTATCTGGCAAACAGGCGGACATCTTCTTTGGCGATACGGTGGAGAAATGTGCACGTGTCTATCTTACAGCGGGCAATACATTTTTCATACCCACCGGCTGGATACATGCCGTCTATACGCCAACGCAATCTCTGGTCTTTGGTGGCAATTTTCTGCACTCCTTTGGCATTGTCAAACAGCTAAAGACGGCCAGCGTTGAGGATAACACAAAGGTGCCACAAAAGTTTCGTTATCCCTTCTTTACGGAGATGCTGTGGTATGTCCTGGCCCGCTATGTCTACACACTGATCGGACACTCACATCTTCAGGGTGAGCCGTCGGCAAGTGAGGCTGAGATGGCCGCTCGTCCACATTCACATCTAACACACTATGAACTGTTTGGGTTGAAGGAGATTGTGATGTATCTGTACGATTTGCCGCCACAGAAGAAGAATGTGCCCAGTCTGGTGCTGGATCCAGTTGCTCTTATCAAGGATGTGCGCACACTTGTCGAACGGCACTGCAAGGATCAACAGGATATGGCAGTGACTGGCATGTCAGTCCTACGACCCGCAATCGATGAACCAATTGCCTATCAACTTTACGATCGGACGCGTGTCAAGCAGGAGATCAAACAGGAGATTGTACGCAAAAATGCAGAAGTCATTCGGGAGCAACAGGAATTGGAGGCGGCCCGAGGAGCTGATACCGAATCGCAGGGCAATCATAATAATAATGCCAACAACAACACTGGCTTCAATATTTCTGGCAGCACAAACAATCATAATAATAACAATAGCTTTAGCAGCCAGGGCATCGAATATAGCAATGGTGTGTTGAAGAAGGAACAGGTTGAGAATGGAACATCCATTGCACATGGAACGCAACAAGGTGAGTTTGAATTATGATTTAAATACTTATGAACAAATCTTATTTTACAAATCTTTATACTATACACATTTTTTTTTTGATTTTTAAAAAATGATTTAACAAATATAAAGATTTATTATCATTTCTTATATTATACAAATCAACCAGTATTGAATAACGTTATCGCAAACAATTAATTCATTATTAATCATCACTTTTGTAATTGCTTAAAGTTAAACATTGGACTCAGTTAAAATTAGTAAAGGCAACACATAAAAATCGTTTATTAGAAAGTTCGTTCCGAAATGTAAAGAGTATTAACTGTAAACTGAAAGAGTATTTACTGTACGGTACACTCATTCAAGTCTTCACTGTACACACAGCTAAGGACTTTAAACATGAACTTTTCTCAGCCGTTCCTGTTTTTATACCCTGACCCCATAAAGTATATATATATATTCTTGATCAGAATCAACAGCCGAGTCCATATACTTATAAGAGCTAGAGACTTTAGATTTGGAACATAAGCTCGCCTAATCCCTAGGCAGTACAAGTTTGTTTTCGATTTTCGATAACTCTTACCGTTTCCCCGATATACACATGTGATCGATAACAACAAAATCTTAAATTTGCACAAACTTTGAGACGGAATTTTAAACATTTGATGAAATAATGACAATGACTATTTTATTGAAATCGGTTAAGAAAAACTGGAGATATGCCACATATTGCAAGCACTAGTCGGAACTTTTCGACTAGAACCTACTTACTTGTTATAAACCGCTAAAAAATTTTTATTTTTTTTTGTAATTTTTTTTTTTCTAGAAGCAACCTTTGTGCTGCCCACGGACACACTTAAATATCGTCCGCCCAAGAAGATGCACTTGGCGAATGCTGTGGCAGCGGCTGCCAGTGGTAGCAGCACCGTCACCACCATCACAACTGCCACCACAAGCAGCAGCAACAACAACAGCAGCAGCAACAACAACAGCAGCAGCAACAACAACAGCAACAACAATAGTAATAGCAATAATATTAACCAAAGCCAAACCAGCGGCAGCAATAGTCCAACAAACAGCAACAACACAAATGCTGTTAGTGTTATTGCAACGTGCAACAGTTTTGTGGATGGCGGATTAGGAGGAATGACTGCACCATTGGACAATTGTCACTCGCCGGGCGAGATGGGTGCTAAATTGTCGCCAAACTTAACGGGCACCGGACAGCCGAGAAGACGACGCACACGCTGCAAGAATTGTGCCGCTTGCCAGCGTTCAGATTGTGGCACTTGCCCCTTTTGCATGGATATGGTGAAATTTGGTGGGCCCGGTCGTGCCAAACAGACGTGCATGATGCGACAGTGTTTGTCACCAATGCTACCAGTGACGGCGCAGTGCGTCTATTGTCATTTGGATGGCTGGCGCCAGACACCAATATCGCCACAAACCAAACAGCTAGCCACCGTTGAGGGTCCCTCGTCGCTGATGGAGTGCTCCGTTTGCTATGAAATCGCTCATCCAGATTGTGCACTCTCTCAACTTGATGGTACTGTTGATGCTGCCGATGCCAAGGGCATTGTCAATGAGGATTTGCCCAATAGTTGGGAGTGTCCCAGCTGCTGTCGATCGGGCAAGAATTATGATTATAAGGTGTGTGTGTACACATTACATTACATTTTAAACGTTCGTAGCAGAACTAGTTCATTGTTTCATTCACAATGTCAATAACATTTTGATTTTCTGCTAACTGCTTAACATAACATTTTAATGTTCTCTCTCTCTCTCTCTCTCTTAATGCCAATGTATTCGCTGCGGGGAAACATTTAATGTTGAATTTGAATTAATTACTTATTTCGGTTTTAAATTGCAGCCACGACATTTTCGCGCACGTCAAAAGTCATCGGAGGTGCGACGCGTTTCAGTTTCGCACGGCAACAATGCAGCCGAAACGAATCACGAATCCGCATCAGGAGCAGCAGCAGCAGGAGCAGCAGCAGGTGGTGGTGCTTCCAGCTCGTTGGCACTACCAGTTGGTCAATATAATGATTTTGTATTCACCAGCGAATCGGAAATGGAAACGAGCCAAGTCCATACGACACACTGGAAACATGGCATGAAGCGACACCATCAGCTGGAGATTAAAACGGAACGCAACAACAGCAGCACATGTGAGACACCGTCGCCGGGCATATCACCAAATCCAACCAATCATCATCATCATCATCATCAGCTGCTCTCGCTGAGCGAGAAGGTGAAGCGACGTAAGAGTGATGACGGCACTAGCGTTTGTAGCAGCATGCAGGAAAGTAATGATGCACCCTGTTCCAGTTCGATTGATACGCATGCAACGGGCAGTGGCACTGTTACTACCACTGTTACTCCAACGGGACACAGTGGTGTTGGTGGTGGTGGTGGCGGTGGAGGTGGATCACGTAAAAAGAACTCGATACGTTCACAGTTGGCACAACAGATGCTCAACTCATCGACGCGTGTGCTGAAGAAGCCGCAGTATGTTGTGCGTCCGGCGCCAACAAATTTAAACAGCTCTAGTTCCAGTGGTGGCAGCAATGGCATCACCAATGGTCTTAACAATGGCACCGGAGCAAGTGCATCAAATGCAGCGACTACTGCCGGCACGAGTGCTGGTCAAAGCAATAGCACCAGTAATGGCGCCAATGGACACAGTCATCATAGCCAACATCAACATTCGCATCATCATCATCATCATCATGGCAGCGGTGGCGGTGGCGGTGAGGGAAGAGGTAGCGGAAACAGTAACAGCTCCACACAGAACCTAGCACTCGATCCGACCGTGTTGAAGATCATCTTTCGTTATTTGCAACCGGAAACGCTTGTCACGTGCTGCTCGGTGTGCAAGGTGTGGTCAAATGCTGCCGTCGATCCCGATCTCTGGAAGCGCATGAATTGTGCCGAGCTTAAAATATCCGCCTCACTGCTAACAGCGATTGTGCGCCGCCAGCCGGAGCATCTAATCCTAGACTGGACACAGTTGGCCAAGCGGCAGTTAGCTTGGCTTGTGGCACGTCTGCCCGCCCTCAAGAATCTCTCGCTGCAGAATTGTCCCATTCAAGCGGTGCTCGCATTGCACACCTGCCTCTGTCCACCCCTTCAAATTCTCGATTTGAGCTTTGTGCGCGGACTGAACGATGCGGCCATAAGGGATATATTGTCGCCGCCAAAGGACTCGAGGCCGGGCCTCAGTGACTCCAAGACACGTCTGCGTGATCTCAAGACCATCAAGCTGGCCGGCACCGATATATCGGATGTGGCCGTGCGTTACATAATGCAATCGTTGCCACATCTCAAACACTTGGATTTGTCATCCTGTCAGCGCATAACGGATGCTGGCGTTGCCCAAATTGGCACCTCGGCAACAGCCATTCTACGCCTGCTCGAACTCAATTTGAGCGCATGTCGTCTGGTGTCGGAGAACTCGCTGGAGCATCTGTCCAAGTGCGAGAGTCTCGTTTGGTTGGATTTGCGGCATGTGCCGCAGGTTAGCACACAGTCGGTTATACGCTTTGCCAGCAATTCCAGGCATGATCTGTGCGTCAAGGATATCAAATTGGTGGAACGACGTCGCCTATCCCAGGCCAATAGCTGGCATGACTCGGCCCAATGAGAACTATGGCGACAGCGGGAGCGGGAGAAACAATTGGGTACATTTGCTGCTTGAATTCTTCTTCTTTGGCATTAACTCATTTTCTTGCTTTAAGAATTATTTGTAGAATCTGGCCAAAACACACACACTCACACACACACACGCACAGCTTCTTTTGTCTCATTTTAGTTTTTAAGTCGCAGGACGCCACGAAAATGTTAAATGTTAAGTTTAAGATTCAAAACCACAAATTGCAGCAATAGCCTTTCCCCTTAGTACATACTATATAAAAAAACACAACCAAAGAATATTCTTTTTTTTTTTTAAATACAAGCAAAAGCAATGCAGTTTAATAAGAAAGCTTTTCGCATTGTTTAAAGAATATTAAATTATTGTACAATTTTTAACATAGTTATTTATATGGCTTGACATTTTTGTTGGCTTGTTAAAGTTGTTCAAAAACTTCTGACTTCCAGTTTACATCCATGTTAAAAGTAAAATAATGTCCAACTTGATCTATGTTAGTTTTGTCTGTTAATTAACATTTTGTTGAGCTGTTCTATTTTGATGTAAATTTGTATGTAGTTTATTTTATAACATTTATCGGAAATTTTTAAACAACAATGCGAAGGGTTTATAAGTTTCGGTATTATCGAATATTTTACATGCATGTGTGTGTATTTTTTTTATTTTTATTTTTAACTTTTGTCATATTTCTTGTGCACATTTATTTGCAATATTTAGCGATAGATGAGGTTAGCATGTAAAAGAACATAAAGAAAAGTACTCAGCCATAAGCATTCCCAAGTAAGGAAACAATTTTGTGTGTGTGTGAGTGTTTAAAGTTATACATATATATCAGTGTGTCATATACATACATACATTTATTGTAAGGATGCTAAGAGAGAGATAAAGCACACACACCCATAGAAAACCCGCACATAGCTGGAATCAAAGTTAGCTTAGTACGTATGTATTTGTGTGCTACTAAAAAAGCAATCTACAATCACCATACATACATACATACATACATATATACATAGATATAAAGTAGTTTGCCCCGACTCCGCCCCTGACAATTCCTCAGCATCCCAGTAGAAGCTCCAAAAAATCTGGCACAAGTGAGACAGCAAATATATAAGCATAGTGATAACATGGCTAAAATATTTAGAATATATGATAAAAAATCTATATACATACATATTATAAAATGTATTTGTTTAAGCAATTAAGAATATTATACATAACATACATACATTAATGTTTTACAAAAATAAATTATAATAATTAGTGCATAATGTTAAAAAAAAATAAATATATATATATATATATATTAACAATACAAATTTATTTTTTTTTCAACTCTAAATGCTTTTAAAGAAAGATTTCAAATTTTTTTTTTCTCAAGACAAGATAAGTTTTAACCTAAAGGTAAGAAAATAATTTAAATTTAAATTTGAAAAAATTCGAATACATTTTTGTATACATTGCTGAAATCAATGAATTTCAAATTTGAAAGCACATTATAAGAATCTTTATAGGCAGAGAAAGATTTTAAAAGTTTTTTAAAAGAAAGTTCTTAAGAAAAGCAAAGTTTTAAAGTAAAGGTTCGAAAAATTTCCAAATAAGCATTTAAAAAATCTCATACATTTTTGTTTAACAATTAATTGTTGAAATTCTAACAATTAATCAAATAATTTGAAATTTGAAAGTATATTTTAATATTATTGTATTAAAAATTATATTTTTTATAGGCAGAGAAAGATTTTAAAAGTTTTTTAAAAGAAAGTTCTTAAGAAAAGCAAAGTTTTAAAGTAAAGGTTCGAAAAATTTCCAAATAAGCATTTAAAAAATCTCATACATTTTTGTTTAACAATTAATTGTTGAAATTCTAACAATTAATCAAATAATTTGAAATTTGAAAGTATATTTTAATATTATTGTATTAAAAATTATATTTTTTATAGGCAGAGAAAGATTTTAAAAGTTTTTTAAAAGAAAGTTCTTAAGAAAAGCAAAGTTTTAAAGTAAAGGTTCGAAAAATTTCCAAATAAGCATTTAAAAAAATCTCATACATTTTTGTTTAACAATTAATTGTTGAAATTCTAACAATTAATCAAATAATTTGAAATTTGAAAGTATATTTTAATATTATTGTATTAAAAATTATATTTTTTATAGGCAGAGAAAGATTTTAAAAGTTTTTTAAAAGAAAGTTCTTAAGAAAAGCAAAGTTTTAAAGTAAAGGTTCGAAAAATTTCCAAATAAGCATTTAAAAAAATCTCATACATTTTTGTTTAACAATTAATTGTTGAAATTCTAACAATTAATCGAATAATTTTAAATTTGAAAGTATATTTTAAAATTTTTTATAGGCAGAGAAAGATTTTTAAAGTTTTCTTTTGAAACTTATTTAAAGAAAGTTCTTAAGAAAAGAAAAGTTTTAAAGTAAAGGTTCGAAAAATTTCCAAATAAGCATTTAAAAAATCTCATACATTTTTGTTTAACAATTAATTGTTAAAATTCTTACAATTATGCTTTTAAATCAAATAATTTCAAACTTGAAAGATCATTATAAAAATCTTAATAGGCAGAGAAAGAATTCCAAAGTTTGTCTTTGAAACTTATCTAAAGAAACTTTGAAACTTCTTAAGACAAGAAAAGTTTCAAAGTAAAGGTTTGAAATTTATTCAAAATTCTTACAATTGTGCATTAAAATGAAATAATTTCAAATTTGAAAGTAAATTATAAGAATCTTAAGCTTTTGTCTAGAAATTTGAAGATATATTCCATTAATATTTGGCCGACTTGTATTCGGGTTCATCGCCTCCACCACCTCCCCCGCCACTGCCACCACCACCGCCACCATCTTTGGGCAATTTGCGCTTTTGTATAATAGTCTACAAAAAAAAAAGAAGAAAATGGAAGCAGAAGTTAATATATGAATTCTTTTAAGCTTAGATTAAGTAATCTTCACCTGAATCTTTTGCCATTCGCGATCAAGTTCAGCTTTCTCGTTCTTTTCCGTTTTGTTTTTGCGCGTTTTGCGGCCATCCTGCATTTTGACGCCGTATTGGAAGGCAGCTTTGGGCAACGCTTCCTTGGTGCTCATATAGTCTGAGTACTCCTCCTGTGTGTCAAAGTCCCAGCGTCCGATGGGTCCCTTTTTATTGCCCAAATCCATTTTGGTGTAGTCCACCTCATCGTCTGAATCATCAATGGCATCGTTCATCTCGTCCAGCCCAGGATAACACTCGGCATAGCCTTCCGGTTCGTTGGCGAAACGTGATGCCATCGCCTTGGAGATTTTCGGTGGTGGTGGTATGCTCGTTATTACCGGCTCCGTTTCGGTTGGTGTGTCACCAAAGTAGGATTGTGATGCGCCGGCGGCAGCATTCGATTTAGCTTGATTCCGTGTCGCTGTGGGTTGATAGTCACCCACATCATCATAGATGCTATCGCCGACAGCTTTGGCCGCTTTATTTGTGACATTCGAAGATAATCCTCCGCCTCCTCCGCCACCTGCTGAGCTGTTACTGTTGCTATTGTTGCGCGGCTGATTGCGCACATGTTCCACTTCCGTGTCATAGAACAATGGCTTGTCCTTGTCACGTTTCTTGTTCTTCTTGTTGCGTCCGCCAGCACGCAGATAGCTTAAGATTTGTGATAGTTTATTAATGACAATGTCATTTGTGGTGAGCGTGGCAATGTCCTCGCGTGCCACAGGCACCTCGTACTTGGAGCGTTTCAGTGTCGTCGGTATATCCATTTCCATGTCATCCTCCATATCGATGACATAGGCCATCCGACCGGGCGCAAAAAGCTCATTGCGTGGCACTTCCTTGGAACGGCGCGCTTGGATTAGATTGTAGATGTTTCTGGCCAAAGCACCATTGATTGCATTAATATCCTCTGCTTCGCGACGCTCTGCCTCCAATTGCTCGGCTGCTGCAGCTGCTTCGGCAAGCTTCTCCCGCGCTAGGGCGGCAGCGATTTCCTCCTCCTCTGCCTCCTTCGAGTGCAGCTCGGAGCGGACCTTTTGCAGCAGGGCAAAATCCAAACCCTTCACCAAATGCGTATGCTTCATGTCACCACCCAAGAACTTTGACTCCTGGATAATGCGACGACGTCGCTCGGCTGCATCAACGCCGGATTTGACATCTGGAGCGACGGCACGATATGCGTTCGTATTGCTGCTGTGAGCTGGTGTGCTGCTGGGATTCTGGTAGTCGGGATTGGCATTGTCGCGTCGCTCTCGGGCACGATCTCTGTACTTTTCGGACAGTTCCTGCAGCTTCACATCCTCCTGCTTTTTGAGGGCTGCATAGAAATTCTTCTTTTTGCGGCGCAGATCATTACGTTCACTGCTGCTCGAGCTCTTCTTCTTTTCGCCCGGAGTAGCAGGCGTGGCAAACTGGGCGGTTGCCAAATAACCGCTGCCTGCCGAGCCTCCGCCCGAAGCAGAATTGCTTGTCGAGGAGCCAGATGGCGTGGCTCGCGGTGTGGCCAGCAGCTTGCGAAAGTCATCATTGGTTAGACGCACCGATGGTGGTGCCTCCATATGGGCGTCTGGCATTGCAAATCGTTAATATTGCAGAAAATAATGTTCAATAATTCTGTTTATAGATTTTTCATTCTCCTTAATGGTTGCTTAAACGATACCTTTTATTTATATCGATAGCACGGCAATCGTGCAAGGGCAAAACAGCTGTCACGACCAGGGCTACTCAATAAATGCAAAATAAGGTAAAACAAATTATCAAATTGCAATTGGCATTAGAAAAACGAGCCCAAATAAATTTCAACGAAATGATCCTTTTTCTACGCGATATGCCAAAAGTTGAGCTACATGCGCACTTGAATGGCAGCTTAAGTATTGAAAGCATCAAGGATTTAGCTGAGGATCTTTACGGCGAACACACCGATGAGTTTGAGGCGTTGTGCAAACGCTTCACGAAATTCGAGAAGGGCGCCAATATGGACGATTGCTTTGAGAAGTTTAGCTTTGTGCACGAGCTGACGGCTACCAAAAAAGGACTGAAACTAGCCACCAAAATGGTTATACGTGATTTTGTCGCGGATAATGTGATTTATGTGGAACTACGCACCACACCAAAATCAAATGCGAATATGTCACGACGCGCTTATCTGGAGACGGTGATCGCAGCCATTAAAAGTGCTGTTAATCAATATCAGATAACGGTTAAATTGCTGCCCTCCATCAATCGTAGCGAACCATTGGAAGCTGCTGAGGAAACTGTCGCCTTGGCTGTGGAATTTGCAAAAATGCATCCAGACCTAATTGTTGGCATTGATTTCAGTGGCAATCCAAATGTGGGCAAATTTAGTGATTTTTTGCCCGTCTTAAGTTTGGCTAGAAATAATGGCTTAAAACTGGCCGTGCATTGTGGGGAAGTTGATAATCCCGCTGAGGTTCAAGATATGCTAAAATTTGGTATGTCCCGCTGTGGACATGGCACCTTCCTTACTCCAGCCGACTACGAGTACTTGAAGGAGCAGAATATACCAATTGAATGTTGCCTCACGAGCAATGTTAAATCGGGAACCGTTGCAAACTTTCAGAGCCATCATTTCAAGCAGCTGATGGCGGCTGGTGTTCCCAGGGTGCTTTGTACGGACGATAGTGGTGTGTTCAATACGGCACTCTCTGAAGAATTCTTTTGGGCAACGGAAACATTTGGCCTGACCCGGCGACAGTGCATCGATCTCACATTGGAGGCGGTGAAGCATTCGTTCGCTTCGCCTGAAGAAAAAGAAATTATGGTATTGCAGATAAAAAACAAACATATATAACAATAACTCTTTTACAACTGTAACCTTTTTTTTTTTCAAAACAAAAATAATTTGAATAAAACGGTGGGTTTAGCGGTTTTCCCTCTGTTGTTCCGAAGAACATTTAAATGTTCTTTGAGTTGGAACTACTCTGTAAACTAAATACTCAAGATTAGCAGACGCTAACTAATGTAATTATTCGTCTCCTTTTTTTTTAACTTAAGTGATAGACTTAACTGCATTATTCTAAATAAATTACTGTCACTTACATACATATTCTGGAAATTTGAATTTAATCATTTTTAAAAATCTGTCGTAGAAATATCGTAAGCATTCTGTTACATCGTGCAATGTTAGCACATAAGTCCATCTCTACTATGTTATTGGCGCTCTTATAAGAAATGTTAACAGAGTTTTCGCTCAGTAATATTTCTCTTGTCCGTGCGTGTCGTCGCGCCACTGTGCCGCTCCGTTCGCCGATGGTGTTTCGCTACGTTGTTTCTGTGTTCGTAAATAATAATAATAAATGTCAAATAATTTGAATATAATCAAATACCATGTTTATAAGTCGCTTAAGCAAATAACCGTTATACCCAATATATTCAAATAAATACATATTTGAAATAAAAGCAAGATATCGATGAGTGTCGCCTTCAATACCAACCAATACCAACAATATCATAAACAACAACAGCAGCAATAACAACCAAAATCGGAATCTAAGCGCCAACCGAAAGTTAAAAAAAAAGCACAAAGTGCACACAAGTGCTGTTATTACCGCAATAGTGTAGGCGTTCCAGTGTATTAGTATATATGTGCGAGCGTCCATGTGCTTGTGATTGCATGTTTTTGTTACTTCCCCCATTCCGTAATCTAAAATATATACACATACATACATAAATCTATATAAATAAATATTTCAACATAATAACACATGCAAAATATAGTGCAAAGTGCAATCTACTAAGAAGTCGCTGCCATTTACAGTTAAAAGGTGAGTAATACAAAACTGAAAAAAATGTTGAGAAATCACAAGTGATGAAAGTATTGTTTCTGTGCGTTTCTGTTCTCATGTGTGTGCGTGTGGGTGTAAATGAGCGCGCGCGTTTGTTTTTGTTTTGCTAAATAACTCGAAATGCGGTCGTCAGAAAAAGACAAAAAAAAATTCAAATATTTGCGCTAATGGGTAAAAATACGTTGCTGCAGCTTGTTGCATGCAACGCCAACGCCGATGCCCGATGGCGGCGGCAATTCAGCTCCCGTTTTCATTTCATTTTCGTCGCCTGTTTTGCTTTGCTGAACCTGTCAGCATGCACATTTTCTTTTCTTTTGCGTTTTGTATCTTCTCATTGTTGCATTTTTGTCGTTGCTGGTGTTGTTCTTGTTGTTGTTGTTTTTGCTGTACTTTTATTATGCGGAGCTGCATAATTTTCTTATACGCACACTCACACACACACACACACACACGTATAAATGCACATAAATGTGTGTGTATTTGTGTTGTTGTCTTCTTTTGCTTTTTGTTTGTTTGTTTGTGATACCGGTTTCGCTCTCTCTCCCACTGCTGCTCCGCTTCTTCTTCCTGCACTCACCAGTGCTCAACCAAAACACGCGCGCTCTTCTACGCTCAATGTTGTTGTTATTGTTATTGTTGTTTTTTTTTTGCTGCACAGGTAGTTGTTGCTGCTCATACATAGTTTACTTTTAGATTTCTTTTCTGCGCTTCTGTGCGTGCGAGCTGTTGTTGTTGTTGCTGGGATTTTTGTTGATTTTTCTGTGTGTGCTTTAGTCTTAATTATGCCGTATTTACTTTCAGCAATTATTAATCTGATATCTGATTTTGTCTTTGTTTCTCTATGTCCGCATATTAAAACTCAATTTTCAATGCTTGTCTCTGCTGTTTCTCATTTCTCGTTTTCTTGTTTTCTTGTTTCCAGTTTTATTGTTTATTCTTAATTTTGTATATTTTCAATTTGCTGCCATGGCTTTTAAACTTTGTTAATGGATTTCTTAAAGCTTTTTGACGATTTGTTTAACTTTTAAATCTTAGCAACAATTCGTAGATTCTTTATTTTTGTATTTTGTTTTTTCCGTCTTATTTTCTGGAATTTTTGCTAGCGTTGATCCTTCAAACGATTTGAGAGAAATCATAACAAATACACTTTTCCATTGTTTTCTTAGGTTTCTTTTGGGCATTTTGTTTGACGTCACTTTAGGAATATTTTCGATTGTTGAAGAAAATTAACGAAAGCTATAAAATGAGTTGTTAAGAGCCCAAAAATGTGCGTTAAATCTAAAATTGATTTAAGATGAAAAACGTAAAGTAAGTTGTTATCCATGAAAATGTTAACAGATAACAAACTTAACATTCTCTTAACAGAATGCAATTCGCAAAGAATTTCAGTAATGTTAATGGATTCAGGCTGAACACACTCACACACACACCCACTTCTCGATCAAACATAATATTGAATACGACTTCAGTTTCCCGGCAATGTGGCAAATATCTTAACATACATATATTTATATCTATGTGTATATTTATATGTAATGCAGATGGCCCATATTATATTGTGCTGTGTTGATTCACCAAAAATGCGTTGCTTGAAATCTTCGTTGATATGCAAACAAGGGAAAATGCGCAATATAAATGAAAACCTAACAGAATTATTCATCTTGGTATTTTTTTTTGTTTTTTTTGTATTTTTATATTTATTTTGCATTGAGTACTTTAACGTTCGTCGAGCCGATCGACCGACCGCAACTGAAGGTCTGAGGTCTTGTTGAGGGGCCCCCGGGGTCTTCTCCACATTGCTTTATGTGTGTGTCTGTGTGTGTGTGTGTACACATAAATCATGTCCAATTATAAGCATATTAAACACATTGTGCTGACGAAAAGCCGAAAATAGCCAGCAATCATTTTGTTTCTTTTTGTATGCGTACGAAAAGTAAAAGGCAAAAATCATAATTCTATTAATACAACATAAAACTTAAGCAAATATATCAATTGATTTAGCTTTCAAGTTTTTTTTCGAATGCAACTCGAGACAATAAAATAAAGATTTCAAAATAAACCAAAGCTTGATAATTATTTAAGCCAAGAAACAAAACAGGCAATGCAAAAAATAAAATTAAGTAAATTTTAACATACGCAACAAAAGTAAAATAAACAAAAAAAAAAACGAAAAATAAACTTTTTTGAATAAATTAAATACAATACAAGCTATAAATTTCGTTAAACCTGTGAAGACAGCATTTAGCTATATAAATATAGACACAAGTAGAATGCAAATAATAAGAAAAAAATTCACACGCCTTCACAAAAAAACAAAAAAAAACGAAAAAAACGAAACAAACAAATAAAAAGACTCTAGTCGTGAAGTCGCAACTAGTGGATACCCTATACTTACACGTATAGTGAGTGCTTGCCAGTAGATGTGTGTTTGTCTGTTTGTGTGTGTGCGCGTATACATACGTGTACTTTACTTCAATATCTACGGTGTTTTTCAATCGATTCAATAAAAATGTCACAGATTGTCATTATTTCGTCCAATGTTTCAAACTGCGTCTCGAAGTTTTGCAAATTAGAGATTGTTGTTATCGATCACATCGTGTGTGTACATCGGAAACGGGAAGAGTTATCGAAAATTTGAAACAAACTTCAAAATCTAGAGTCTCTAGCTCTTATAGTCTCTGAGATCGACGCGTTCATACAGACGGACAGACAGACGGACAGACGGACTCGGCTGTTGATGCTGATCAAGAATATATACACTTTATGGGGTCGGAGATGCTTCCTTCTGCCTGTTACATACTTTTGCACAAAATCAATATACTCTTTTTATCCATTTTCAATGGGTTCTGGGTATAAAATCGCTCTAAAAAATTTTTTTTTCGTCGCTTTCATGCTGGAATTTAGCTTAAGTATTTGGAGAATTTGATTTGCTTTTGATTCGATTAGTTTGCCAGTCGCCTTTTGGCCTTTTACCCTCAAATTGCTCAACTATTATTAAATACATAAATTTACAATGCGTTTTCCAACACTCACAGCGGGCAGAACATTGCCAATCACCTGCTGTGTTCTTTCTTTTTTTTGAATTCCAAAGCTTATTTTCACATAGCGCATGCCTTTAAAATAACAAATAAATTATTGAGAGCAAAACTCTTGCACATTTTGTATCTTATTGTTTTTCTTCATAACAATTGGGTGGAGGCTCCACCACAAGCAGAATTATAACTTGTCACACTTGTTGTTGCTAAGTGAATGGGATGTATATTTATCCAAAGTATTCACACGTTCTATATATATATATATATATATATATATATGCCACACATATCTGTCGTAATGGTATCACATTCAAGCTGGCAATTTTTTAATTAATTGCCTTAACATTTTTGTGCGAATCTATTTCAAGAATTACTTATAAATTAATTGGAAAAAAAAACAATTTTTAATGACGTAAAATAAATAGGTATAGATATATTTTCATGACAAGTGTAACCTATTGAACAAAGCAAAACAAAAATTCTATAAAATATATATATATATATATATATATATATATATATTCTTGATTTGCATCGCAACTTGAGGCGTTAGAGCCTATGCAAATAAGTACCACACTTATTGAGCTATCGAGCTGAAAGTTTGGTCAAGATCTGCTTTTTGTTGCAGTTAGATCATTTGTGAAAATCGGACAAATCCAACCACTATATCATATGTTAGTCATATGAATACAAAGATCTTTAGCATATTTTTACGATGAAAAACAAGCAAGCTTTTTAAATGTATTTAATATTCGGCATACTAAAGAAAGTTTCCCTATTTAATTATAGTAGAAACAAGATTAAATTTTAACTCCAGAATAATAACATAAACAAATTTTTTCCTTATTTTAAAAGTTTGTTTCTGAACAGAAGATACAAACATTTATTTGAGAGTTTTTTATATAAACAAACAAATGATGATTTGATAACAAACTCTTGCGTTTATTGAAAAAAATAAAAGAAGTAAAAAAAATTAAGTCATATTTTGTTAATTAAAAGTATAATCAAATATTTAAGTTTACTTTTGTTATTATTTGTTAAACGAACCAAATCATAAAATAAACTAAATTAAATGCCAAAAATGAACAAACTAAACGAACGGTAAATTAAACTAAACAACTTATTCTTACATTTGAACTTTAGTGTGCCAAAAGATCTTGCAGAAATAAGTTTACTTCTGTTTGTTCACAAATAAATCCTATTGTTTGTCATTAAACCTTTGGCTGGTGTTATAAGCTTTTCTTCACTCAATATACTTTCTACACACTCGACTTTTGTTTGATGATAGACATTCTCTCTCTCTCTATCTTTCTGTCTCTTTCTTGCTTTGTCTATGGCGTGCGTTTGCCTTCTGTCTTTACATTTTGCCGTTTGACTGTTGACCAAGGCAACAAATAAATTTTTGAGTTGATGGGTTGTGAGAGGCATTAGACCTATGTATGTATGTATGTATGTTTGCCTTTTAAACTGAAAGACTCTGGGGCCATGACTCTATATATATATATATATGAAGGCAACCAGAAGTAGGTGTGGCCCAAGGCGCACAATCTTTTGGCGCGTGGCCAACTCAAAAGCAAGAAGACAGAGAGAGAGAGAGAGAGAGAGAGAGAGAGAGCGAAAAGAAAGTAAATAAGCAATTGTTTAATCCCGAAAAAAAGTTTTTAATGAAATGCTAGTCCAATAACTTCAAATCTATCTACTATATACTATTTTATATGCTGAGCAGCTAGTTTGAAACCTTAACGAAAATTTCCATTTTTGGTGGCATCATTCGGTTCGCAAGTTGTTTGATTTTTTACTGGAATGCGAAACGCACGCGACATGACAACAACAACAACAACAGCAGCTGCTTGGCATCTTTTCACATCCTCTTCTTTTACCGTCGGCAAATACCCTTACCTTACTCTTCGCCCACCTGCAATTATACGCCTTTTCAGCATCATCTTTTGGCGGCTTTTTTCTTTCTTTTGAGCTGCCCTCGCGACGTGCGACGCATGGCTAAGAGAAGCCGGAAAAACACTCTGATATTGCTATTGCCATTGTGTTTGTCTTTGGCAGTTTCCAAAAAAACGACAAGAAGAAAGATAGAAGAAAAACGGAACCAACTGCACACATACACACACACGTACATGTACAAGTATCTGTGCATTAATGTACTTAGTTAGCTGCAGTCTAGTTTCGTTTCGTTTCGTTTCATTTCGTCTTGTTTCTCATTACTCTCTCTCTCTCTCTCGCTCTATCGCTTCTCGCTTCTACCTAGTAACCAGCGTATATAGTTTCGAATTTTTCGTCTTTCTGCGCGATGACGCAGCGATTTCGTTTGTCTTTCTGCTCTTTCAAAAAATAAGACAAGCAACAAAAAAAAAAATAAAAAAAAAATACAAGAAAAAAAAAAATTAAGAGAACACACAAATTACCGGATATTGCAGATTTTGCGCTTCTTTCACTTCAATTGTGCTCTTTGGATACCAAATTTTTCTTGCAATTTTCCCCTTTGAAGTTCTACACACTTTTCATTCCATGTTGAGAAAGAGACAGCTAGCGGAATTTATTTTGACTTCATCTCGTTTTTTCTTTTACGTATGATGGAATAATTCGAGTTGAAACCGGAAGAGCTCACTTGATATTGATTATGTATTTGACTTGAAGTTTCTTAAGACGAAGATTTGAATTTTCCACATAAAATGTCTTTTATCGAATTGCATTAAGAAATTTTTGTAAATCATTTAAACAAATAGGTTAACAAGATTTTTCAAAGCGTTTAACTGTTTAACTTAGTTATAGATAAAAGTGTTCGTTTTCCAGCGGCTTAAAAAAAACGCAGAGTAAAAAATATTTAATAAAAACAAAGTAAATTTCTTGAGCACAATTGCATTAACGTGTTTTGATTGTGTGTTTGATTGCTTGTTGCCACAAAATTCGACTTACCAATTGGCCCTCAAGTATTAAATCTTCCCCTATTTCGTTTTTATACCCTGATCCCATTAAAAATGGGAAAAGGGTATAATGGTTTTGTGGGAACGTATGTAACAGGCAGAAGGAAGCATCTCCGACCCCATAAAGTATATATATTCTTGATCAGCATCAACAGTCGAGTCGATATAGCCATGTCCGTCTGTCCGTCCGTCCGTCCGTATGTATGAACGCGTCGATCTCAGAGACTATAAGAGCTAGAGACTCCAGATTTGGAACTTAAGCTCGCCTAATCCCTAGGCAGTACAAGTTTCTTTCCGATTTTCGATAACTCTTCCCGTTTCCGATACACAAATGGGATCGATAACAATAAAATCTTGAATTTTAAAAATATTGAGATGACATGGATATAATTAAGCAAAATACTGAAAATCTGTGAAATTTTCATTAAAATGGGCTAAGAAACACTGGAGATATGGAACATTGAATTTTAGTATGGAGATGGAGCACTGATTGTACACGTAAAGTATAGGGATCAGGGTATCGTTTAGTCGGGATTTCTCGACTAGAGCCTTCTTACTTGTTTTGTTTTGGTTCGCGACAACTTTTCCAGTGAAAAACGTAAGCTTCTGCATTTTAACACTTGATTTGATATGCAAATATGAACACTGTTGTGAACTTAAAGAGGGAGAGAAGGATTTAGCGCAAGAGCGAGCAAGAGCGAGTGAGCAAGAGAGAGAGAGGCCGAAGATATTTATGTGAAATCACAAAATTTATGGAATTTGTTGTGACGTTTTCGCTTGGGTTTTTGTTTGTTTTCTTATTGTTGTTTGTTTCTTTTGAATTTTTTTGGGTGAGCAACTTTTGTAAGCAATGCCAAAAAGTTGTCGTGCTATGTGCAATAATACTCTTTGTTTTTAATGATTTATGCAAATCAATATTTGAATTAGGTTTAGGCGGCTGTAAATTGAGTTTTTACAGAAGTGATGAAGGTCATACTATTTGCCCAATAATAATTTGTTGTTGTTAATATGAATATGAATATGAAAAAATCGTAATTTTCAAAAATTATTCACATCTGAAGATTGCATACAATTTTTTTTGGTAGTTTGAATATTTTTTTATTTCTGATCAGCAAAAATTTGCATTTTGCATCAATTCCAAAAGGTTTTTTTTAAGAAACTTAAAAATAAAAAATTTGTTTAATAAAGAAATTAAACTTGGAATAACATATCGATTAATTGAGAAAGTAAAAAATATTTTAAATGTTATTAAAAAAAAAAAATAAACAAATTAAGAAATTGTCAAATTAGTAATTTTTAAATTAATTGTTATGTTTTCTTAAATCTATCAAATATTCTCAAACATAAATATTTTCTTCATAAAGTAAGGGTATTAATGTGTCTGACTATGCCTAATGTGTTCAACATGCAATTCTCGTCTTTCACTTGTTTTGCACTCTATTTGCTTGTTTCGCAAAGTTATACACTGCTTTATATGCTGTGTGTTCTTTTTGGCACGTGACAATAAATATCTTCTTTTTTTTTTTGTTGTTATTGTTTGCACTTTCTGTTCAGTTATTCTCGCTGTTGCTGTTTCTGTTGTTGTTGTTGTTGCTCGTTTTTGTTGCCGTTTTCAACTTGCTTGCTAAGTTCTATGTAATTTTGCAGCCAAGTAAAGAAAAGTGTGTCATAAATGTCATAGTTAATATTTGCTGTTCCAGTACTTTTTTGGCAACTGGCTTAAAAATGCCATGTAAGTTCACACAGCTTACACACACAGCTTACACACACATACGTGCACATATATATCTGTGTGTGTGTGTGTGTTTCATATGGTTTGCGCGCTGTGTCAACCTTGACCCGTTAGTCAATTCACTTGCTAAGAGCAGAAAAAAAAAAATTAAAAAATAAATATATATATATATTGTACATATAGATAAAACTGCAATGTAGCACATTTATGGCAACGGCCCAGTTTATTTGTATGTGTTTGTGCCCAATCCATAACCAATAAACCACAAAAGCTACAAACACACACACATATATATATATATACACACTCTCATCTGAGTGCCTCATACCTTAAATTAGATGGCCAGAGTCAATAAAACAGCAACAAAAACCAAAAAAAAAAGAACGGCAAAAAACAAATGAAAAAACCTCAAATGTTGTTTTTTGTTTTCTATTTTGTACGAGGAATAAGTAAAAGTGTTCCAGGAAAGTATAGGTGACAGAGAGATACCCTATACTCAGTTGATTTTTTACCGAAAAGATATTATCGAAAAATCGAAAAAGAAATGAACTTTATCTACAAAGATAAAACTAAAGGGTAAGAGTCAAACTTTATAGTCCTAACTTTTATAGTTCTTGATTTTCTTTATCTAGTATTTCTGCAAACTCCCTTTAGTACTTTGCAAAGGGTATACAAAAACTAGGCGATAAAAAATGCACATCGATTGACATCAGCAGAGAAAGTAAAAATAGGCTAAAACGAAGTGCAACGTTAAGCAAAGTTAAATACAGAACAATAATATTGTATCTGATAGATACATTCATGAACTATCTTTTGTACTCGAATACACTGCCTGCCTGCCATGCACATTGCTTATGCCATATGTAATTAATCATGTGGCCTACTGGCACAACAAATAGTATTCGTAATACTCAGGGCAAGGTGGTGAATATTTTCATTTTCGTCTATAGCTTCGATTGGATTAAAATTGCATTGAATTGCTGATGTTGCTGAATAGCTTGAAATCAATATACTGCTAAGTATTAGTTATAGAAATAGTAATTTAATACTTGTGCTTAGCTTATTAAACTTAAACTTGTTTTTCCCAGACAGCGTTGTAATTTATACTAACGTCAGTTGTTAGCTAGTCGGAAATATTGAAGGTCAGGTATTTATAGGATTCCTAGAAAATTTCCAACAATATGATTTTATTTTTCTTGTTAAAACTGTAAATTAATTGCTTAAACTGCTCATAATACTAGTTAAAGTAATAAAAATCCTATATTCAATATTATCTTAAGTCATAAATATATTTTACAAAGTTTGAAAAAATTAAAATAAATATTCAAACTATTTCCCAAACTGTTCATAATAATAAAAAGGTTATGAAAATCCTGTATCTAATATTATCTTAAGAAGCTCAAGTAAATAATAATAAATATATAAATAATTCATAAATAAGATATTAAAATTATATAAATATTTATTTAAAGGTTTACTTAAAGCTATGATAAATTCCATGCTCAAATTACCAAATAATCGCCCAAAAAACAATTACATTAAAACTCTTTACTAAAATCGATAAAAATTGTGTGAAATGCAACACAAGATGAAAGCGAGCAAAAAATATTATCGCAATAAAAAAAAAACAAAAAAAAACATGTTGAAACTGTGCAACTGTGCAACTTGCAACTTGTAACAATAAATTGTGCACCTTATGAGCTGCCAAACACAAAAGCACTCAACGAAACATTTTTCATTATGCTTTTTGGGTTGATTTTTCAAACCTTCTTTTAACCGCCCCCCACCTCACCACCTCACCCCCTGTCCCCCTTTTCCCCTGTTTCCAACGTACATTTGTAAAAGTTGATTGCTGGCTAAAGTTATTGTTGTTGCTGTTGGCTGACTGCACTTGGCCTAAAGTTGATTGCATGACATTGTTCTTAGTTTTCGCTTACATATCGTCGTAACACAAAGCCATCTTTCCCCTCCCTTTCATACCTTCCATCTTACCGCCCCTCACCGCCCCTCACCGCCCCTCACCGCCCCTCACCGCCCCTCACCTTGCACTTGTGTGTGTGTGTGTGTGCGCGCGATTTGTTTACATTGATTTTGTTATTGTTGCTGTAAGTACACACAATCAGAGGTACCGCCCAGCTGTACCTCTCCGCCCCATTCGCAATATTATCGAAGACCGTGAGAAAATATATATATTAAAATATAACTTTTTGTTTAACTTTGATTTGTATTCTTTTTGCGGCTTTAACTTATTTTAAAATATTTACTCTGATAGGATAAAGGAGGCATTTAATTTGTTAGTATTGTGTTAAACAGAGCGATGATCAGTTTTAGTTTAAATCTTCATTGAGATATATTTTCTATAAATACCAAAGGCTCAATTTATTTGATATATACTTTTCTTTGGTAGAGCATTTAATCTTCGTCAATCCAAACTAAATAGTTCTTTTGCCCACTTTTTTATTTACTTTCAAAATATCTTGAGTACATTTCTATTCATTATTTTTGTTTGGCCTATGCAATGATCAATGTTCATGTAATAAACTTGAAAAATGTCCATTGCATGAAATGTGGGTCGGTGAGGTGGTCTTTGAAATTTTGCTTCACTTCTCAAGCGTTAAAAATCTTTAGCTTCGTTTTTTGTTTTTTGTTTCTTTTCTTTCCACAAACGCACGTATTGTGGCTAACGATGGGCGAAAAGTGCGAGAATTCCGTGTGTTTGTTTGAGTTGATGACTAAGACAAATTGTTTTCACTGCATGTGTCAGCGTGTGTTTAAAATAGTTGAAATATGGCACATTCGGATATACAGTTGAATTGTTTTTCTCAAACTTAAGCACTTTAAGAAGTTGCCCAAGTTTACTAAGTACTTGAGTTAATCACTTTAATGAAGTAAAAGCTAATGCGATAGATTTTTATTCCTTTTACATTCAAAATTAAGTTTTATTATGCTGATTTCATTGTGAATCAAAACGGTGTGAATTTCAAATGATTTCCAACAAGTTTTAAACAAGAGTTCAACTCGTAAATGTCAGTTTTTGTTCACCTTTGACATTTGCATCTAATTCTTTTAGCGTCTTTAACGAACCGTTATGCAATTTATGCATTTATAGTGGCAATTTAGTTCAGTCATTGATATGAGACCATTAAAACTTAACCGCGAGTGACGTTAATGCAACAATGACGATGACAAACTTTCAAATTGCCGATAATAATAAACGATAATGATGATGTCGATGTCGATGTTAAAGTACAAGTACTTATTGTAAGTAGAAAATGCAATGGACCGTAGACCCATGTCAAAAAAACTTCAGATGCATTTAATGCAAAAAAATAAAAAATAAAATAAAGAAAATGTTTCTATATATAAAACATGAAAGCTGCAAAAAGTGCAACCAAAAAAAGTTTCATTTTGTCCCGTTGCTTTCTTCATCAGCAAAGCACAAAAGAGCAAAGAACAAGCATACATATAGATATATAAAAAATTAAAGTTTAATGCAGTTTTTATGGCATTGTCACAATTGCAATAGCGTTGTCAGCACCCAAATGCATCAACTTTTCTTAATGTTTAAATATTTTGAATGCCAAAATATTTTAGACAAATAATATTTAATAATATTTCTCCTAAAAAAATCACTAAAACAATAAAATAAGTCAAATCGGTTATTATTTAAAGTATATTATCTTAAACTATTACCGAAAATTATTTTAAAAATTCTGCCAAAATAAAACTTATAAAAATATCTTTAATAAATTAATCACATTTTCAATATGAACAAAAATTTTTATTTCTTAATTATGCGTCAGAATTTTATTTTAATTTAAATAAAATAACCATTTATTTTTGTACATATTGTTTTTCGTGTCACGACACGCGCTCATCTCTGTCATATAAAACTACCAACATTTGGGGTTCAGCCTTTTTGGTGTTACTGTGATGTTTGTTGGCTTGGCTGCTTGGCTGCCCGTTGACATGTCTTTTGGCACTTTGTCGGCGTTTTTGTTGTTGTTATTATTGTTTTGCTTATGGTCTTTTTGATGCCCTATTGAAAACTGAGATAGCTGCTCAAATTGATCACGTTGCATGGAGGCCATGTAGAAGGTCTTTGGCATTGCACACCTGGAGACTATATTTATAAAATGTTCTTTACAATATAACAAAATATTTATTTATATCAATAAATGTTTAAAGTTAATGTTGTCTTTGTTTTTAATTTTTTTTTTTATTTTTTTTTTATATTTTTTTTTTATATTTTTTTTTAAGTTTTATATTTTAAATTTTTTTTTATATATTTATTTTTTATTTTTTTTTTATTACGTTTTTTATTATGTTTATTTTTATAATTTTTATTTATATCAATAAATGGATATAAATGTTTAAAATTAATGTTGTCTTGTAGTCTTTGTTTTTGATTATTTTTTTTATTTTTGTTTTAATTTTTATATTTTTAATTTGTTTTATATCATTTTACATATTTTAGATTTTTCTTCTTTATTTATTTTTTATTATGTTTATTATTATTTTTTTGTGTTATTTTTATTTGTTTTTATTTTTTTAAAATTTTATTTTTTATATACATTTTTTTTATATATTTTTATATATTTTTATATATTTTTGTATTTTATTTGCTTGTTTACTAAATAACATTTTTTTTTTATTATCTATTTGGTTTAATTTTATTTTTTTTTTTAATTTAAAAGAATTAAAACCCTTTGATGTGTGTAAAATAATTAAATAAGTTGTTCAGTCATCATAAATATATGCTTTTAATAAACCCTCCATTAAAAATAATTTGTAGTTAGAGTATTTTGACATCCACAAACATGTAGAGTTTTTAAAATTAACCAACCATTGTTGTTGCACTCTCTTAGTGCAGCATTTAATTAAAGTTGATCATGTTGCTGTGGCTGTCGCTATTGCTTTTGCTTTTGGTGTTTCTTTATAAAACTGCGTTTTGCGGTAGTCATTGTTGTTGTTAAAGTTCCTGTTGCTGTTGCTGACTAATTGAAGTGTCATTAATTTGTATGCATCAACATAATTACACATAATTATGAATAAGTCATAAGCTATTTTGTTTGTTAATTCCGAATGAGTTTCGTATCTTGTTTGCATTTTTTTTTGTTTTTTGTGCATCCTCTCAAACCACTTTGCTTCTTGATGGGGAAATTGAAACTTTTTTTTAAGCCGCTCTGTTGACCCCACTTACTTATTTCCCCTTGTTTATGTGTTTTGTATTGCGTATATAATTTTTGTTTTTTTGGTTCCTCTAGTGTTACATTTGGTTGCGTTGTTTTCAGTTTGCGCGTGACTGATTTACATGCTCTATGGACAAAGTAAAAAAACCTATATATATATACATATCTTTGACTTTTAATGCCCGGTGGTCAGCAACGCAATTTCCACGTGCCACAAAAAAGTGAATAAATAAAAAAAAACGTATTAAAAAAACTTCATTACAATATCTCGTTGTGCCATATATGAATGTGATTTTAACTTTTGACTTTTAGTTCTATTTATTTAGATTTTTATTTTTGTTTGAACACTTAATTTTGTCATGGGTTTATTGAACTTCCTGTAAGTTTTGTCATAGATAATTGAATGAAAGTTTTATAAAGAATAGAGATATTATACGATTTGTGGTAATTCTTGATTCAAATAAATTTTCCTAACGCTTTTATGTAGATTGAAAACCCATAAGAATCATTATACCATGCTTTCTTTAAATTGAACATAATTAATATTTTCATTGTTCTCTTTTGTTATATCTAACCTTTTTTTTTCCATTCCACACTCTTATCAACTGCTCTATTGCCATAAAGAGTTTTCTTATTTAAAACTAAAATTGCCAACATCCTCCACACACTTACTGAGATAGTTCACACCACACAATATAATTTGATGGTCTTGTCTTAAACCAAAAAAAAAAAAAAAAACAAATCTAACCTAACCTATCCGCTTTGCGAGCCAAAAGTCACGTACCAAATTCAAAAATTGACTTCACACAGCAGCGGCAGTGGCAGCAGCATTAAAACCCGTCAAATTGATTTTTGTGGCAAGTAAATAATCAAATCAGCTTTCAGCCATTCATCGTCGTCCTTATTTTATATGAGAGCGGCGCCAAAACACACACACAAAAACCGAACAAAAATCAATCTCTTCGCTTGGCTTGGCCCCCATCAAAGAGGAAAACGCCCCAAAAATTGTAGTCATTAGTTTTAACAAAAACCAAAGCCAAATATTGGAATTTATATATGTATATACATATATATCTTCCGCAAAGTTCATGACCGCGAACCCAACTACTTAGCCATGTTTGGTAGCCACATCGCGGATTGGCATTGTTTAAATTGCAATAGCGCCACATTTCCCCCCACCCCCCCTCGTTCTCTGCCTGTGTGTGTGTCTGCCTGATGAGTCGCATCAATCAGCGTTGCCATTGTCTGAACTTGAAATCGACTTTTAAACAGGCTGCCTGAACTCAACTCAGTTCGAACCAAGCCAGTAACTTGGCCAAGCAGGCAGGCAGCAAGGCAGCAAGGCAAACATAAAAGCCTAATGATCAGCGCCAGCGATTGAGTTACATGCAGCAAATCTTTGACGATCTGTGGATCGCAAACTCTCCATTCCAACTTGAAGACTTCTCCGCACCGCCGCCGCCATCGTCTTTTGCCTTCTTTTTGAACTGTCCACAGTTAATCACGAACTGGCCAAAAAGAATGCCGGATTAAGCCAAGAGGGAACTGGTTTTTTTTTTGTTGTCTTTCTGTTTTTGTTGGAGCGCCGGCACTAAGGAACCTTTGCTTGTTGTTTTACCCTTGACATAGAAAAGGTACGATGGTTTTTTTCTATAAAAAAGTTTAAAAGGTTAATTCAAAGAAAATAATAATGTTCAGGAAATAAAGTGAAGTAGATTAAGAAAGTCTGAGGAAATTGAAGATTAAAGTTATAATAAGTGAAAATTACAGGCAGAACTTGCAGATGCATCTAAGGAAAGAGTTCAAATCAGATTAATATAACATTAAATAAAGTAAAAAAAACTCTAAAAGTATTATAACATGTTAGTGCTTATAATTCACAACCAGTTAAAGCACCGATTAAACAATGTTGCCTGAAGTTAAATAAAGGTTTTAAAAAATAATTATGCCAGGAATCTAAATAGCAGTTGCAATAAATATATATATTATATTTTTATAGTTTTTGTTAAGTATTTTTAAGAGTAAGTAAATGCTCCTTGTTCGTAAAAAAAAATATGAATTTTATGAACAAAATAGGTTATATTCGTTTTTTTTTTTTTTTTTTTTTTTGGTTACTTATTCAAAACATACCAAACATTTCTTATAACTTTTTTAAAACATTTTTTTTGAAGTTAAAAAAAAAAAACAGCAAACAAAAACTTCTAAACATTCACAACGATGCAAAACAAGTGAAACTTTTGTGTTTTTAAGGTTGAGGTTTATTGAAGTTAGAGCATTATAACATCGACTTGGTGCATAGTTTCAGCGCTTTTGCCAACTTGTGTTTTTGTAAATCAAGTTTTGCAGTTTTGGAGTTGTTGGCGCTGCTCGATGTTTGTTGTTCTGCGGGACGTGGCGCAACTTGTTTTTTTTTTTTTTTTTTTGGATTTTTTGTAGGTCTTGAGAGCTGCTTGGGCTGCCTGGCATATTTGTTGCCTACAAAAGCAACAAATACAACAAACAGTCAACAAGCAAAACGTGCACGCCAAAATATGCAACTGCAACAAGAACCGCAACAGCAGAAGTAGCAGCAGCAGCAGCAGCACCCAACAACAATTGCAACAATGGACAGAGAGCGCCTTGGGGCGCGTCGTCATTCCGTCTAGCTATGTTTTGGTTGACTTGTTAGTTTGCTTCTTTTTGTGATTTTTTTTTTGTATTTTGGTTCTTGGTTTTTAGGGTCGACTCGCTTGCCTTGGCTATCTGCCAATTGTTTGGCAAATTAACAGCGAAAAGGAGTTGGCAGCAACAAAAACACACACACACACACACACCCGCTTAGTTTTGCTGAAGTTGTTGATGTTGCTCCTGCTGTTGCGTGCTGTCCTTCTTTTGAATCTGCTTCTTCTGCTTCTTCTTCTACGACGACGACTTCGCGCAAAATGTTGCCAAACATTTAAATATGCCTTTGTTTGGATTTCCAGCTCAAATGAGCTTGTCGTGGCCAAAAGTTGTTGCCGCTGCTTCAGCGTCTGCGTTCCACGATAATCTGCGGCATGCCACGTTTTGTTGTTGTTGTTGTTATTGTTATTGTTATTTGGTGTACCCTATAGATGCTTAATTGAAGCATGGTATATGATACTAGTGGTTAATTGCAAGACGGTTAAATAAGATATTAACTAGAAAAGCTTAAAAGCACATTACAATTTGAAAAACGAGCTTTTCATCAACTTATAATGCCAGCAACTCCAAAAAACACTGAAAGCTTTTTTCATTGAAAGCACACTAAAGCCTTAAGCGAAGTTTGTTAAAAGGATTTGTATAGTAAAAACACAAAAGCTATACAAATAAATAAACCGCAATCAAAAATTCTAATCACACATTTGGCCAACATCCATTTCTTCAAAAGCTTCCCACTTAAGAAAGCACATTTAAGCTATAATTGAATGACATAAAGTTGATAATTTGTTATAATTTTTTGCAAATATAAGCCAATGTGATAAACCTTTTGCAGGGTATTCAATTGATTAGCATAAACTGCTTTAGCTTTTCTCTGTTTGTTATGTGTTGGGTCTTTGTTGGTTGTTGCCTGCGTTTGGTAACAATGTCTTGCGTCTTGGCTTAGTGCGTTTATCTTCATTATGCCATTGAATTTATTCATGCATCCATATTTAGTTAAATTACATGTTGGCGATAAGCTTAAGCTCCAGACGCAGCCGTCGTCTTCGTTTGGATCGTTCGATCCACACCAAGCTGGTCAAACTCCAATTCAAATCCCAACTTTAACTCCAACACTGCAACACTCAACACTCGCCTGTTTAAACTAATTAGTTGAGTGTGTTATTTTAGTGTTCTTTTGTTGTTATTGTTGTTGTTGTTACTTTACTTTTGGTTTCCAAGAAAATCCTCTCGCTGATTTCTTCTTTGGCGTACTTAATTAGGCAAAAAGAGATTTTTTTTTTCTTCTTTTTGGTAGACTGACTGCGCCTTAATTCTATTTTATAACATTATTAAATTATACGACTTGGCGTTAAAAGCGTTTCTCCTTACATTCTCGGTTTCTCTTTGCAGGTGAGCAAACAATTTTCTTATTGGACAACTGCAGCACAGAACTTTGTGCCATAACTGGGTAAATATTTGCATTTCTAAGAAGTTTTCAAGTGTTTTTTTGTAGACCAAATTGTTGGTTTGCAATTCTTCAACTTAAGCTTTACTTTTTTGTGCGTGAATTCAATTGAATGAAGGCTTCAAAAACGTTTATGCAACGCATTGGAATGATTATGGTGTTGAGCGTAATAAGTATGGATGGGCTCCCAGTGAAAAGCCCCACCCAAGTGTTATTATAGCATATGGTAAACGAAAATAAGCAACGTTCATGCTTGCAGCTAAGTGATTTGAACTTATGCGAATATGTAATCAGTATTATGACTTATGCATAAGCAAGCGGAAAAATAATGTAAAAATCTTAGAGGATTGGTTATAACTAATATAATAATGACTAAGTAGAGTTTGGGAATGGATTTTTTAACTTAAAAGTATTTCGAACAAAGAGGTTAAGAAATAAAATTATGAGCTACAACTTTTTAGTCACAGATTAAAAAATGTAGTATGATAAAATAAATAAATAAATTGATCAGGTAGAAAAATTAAATAAATTAAAAAAAGAAGAAAAACAACTAAAAATATCGGTGCTTATTTCAAACAGTTAACAAATATGAAGATATAAACCTGCTAGCATTATAACTACTGTTCAATCAGATCGTACCATTTTACCATTTTAGCATTTCGACCACAAAAATGATATAAAAACTGCCAGTAACTTGGCCAATGCATTTTCAAGTCTTTTTAACCCAACTCAAATTTAGCTACTTCTATCGAGTCGAAAAAAATAAGATATAAAGTAAAGTATAAACTTAAATCAACCATTGAGTGCATCGTCGTCAATTGGATAAACCAAAATGTCAGCAAGTTTTTGGTGTTGGTGCATTTTCATTCGTCTTTGGTTCGTCTATCGATGCTTCTTTTATTTTTATGCGACTTTATATTCCACAAATATATATATATATATATATATATGGACAAGACATATATGTATGTGTGTACAAGCCGTATACGTTTTATAGGTTAACTGCCTTGGCTTTGGCTGACTTCACCGTTTTACGCTCGATCGGCTAACAACAAAAAACCAATCCATAGAGAACTGTAAAGAATTGCTTTGTGGAGAGAGAGAGAGAGAGAGAGGCATGGAAACAACTGGTTCGAGTGGCGTAACAATAAATGTGAAACAAGCTCAGCTCAGCTCAGCTACCAATAAAACAATAAAATATTGACTTATCTTTACACTGCAAATCAATTGCAAGAAGAACAACAAAAAGAAGAAGAAACACTAGACTTGGCCCCCAAAGCGGAAACAGTTGGCTTCGACCAGTGAATGGCAATTGCTTGGTTTCTCGCTTTGTTCTTGCGGCTATTTTTTTTTTTCATTTTTTTCATTTTTTTTTTAATGCTATTGTTGTCGTTGAAGTTTTGCAATTAAAATGCCATTGAGGTGTTGTCTATGTGGTTTTTGTTTGTGGTGTTTTTGTTGTTGTTGCCTTTGTTAGATTTTCATTGGCTTTAATAAGCCAACGACTTGGGCCACGTTTCTAGTTCAATCCAAAAAGTTGCCTAGCAGCATTTAAGTTGTGGCCTTAGTTTGTTTTTTTTTTGTTTTTTTGTGGTTCTTCGATGATCTATCAAATGGCATTAGAAAGTCGATGGGTATTAATCTGATTTTAATTTTAAGTATGCTTATTTGGATGGAATATTTTAAGATTGTTGGTTTTTGTATTCCTGTTTAGCCAGCTTAAGTTGTCACATAGAATTCTAGAGTTTATTTAAATGTCTTCAGAAAGTAAACACTCGCTTTAGTGGACACCTTTATAAGGTAAACACGTTGCAAAAAGGGAAGGAAATTTGAAAATTTAAATGTAATTTTTCTTAAAAATCTACACTAATAAAAAATGGTATTAGTTTTCTGTATTGACACATGACTGTATATTATTTATTGGTTTTTAAACTTAAAGCTTAGTTTAAACTATATATAACAACAATATTTGTTAAAATATATTGCAACTCGCTGTAGTAATTAGCATTTAAAGGCGATAACTAAAAAAAATCGGTAGTTAAACTTTAACAATAGTTTTGAGCCTAATCGATAATTGCTATGCAACGAAATGAAGACAAATTCGTGACGCTTTCTTTTAAGCTGATGTGCAACAGACGTTAAAAGAAGTTATGGGATTTGCAGCACACATTTGCCACAGACTGCAATAAATATAAAAGCGGCAAACGGACAAACATTCAAATGTCAAATTCATATTGCATGCAACAATAAACGAAAGACAGAGAGAGAGAGAGAGTGAAAGAGAGATAGACGGGGCACATAACGGAGTAAGAATATCCATCAATGAATGCACTGCCTACCACAACGGCACTTGCTCCATTTCCCATTTTTTCATTCATTCCCTTTCGTATTTTCATGCACTTTCCGTTTCCCATTGCGTTTTCACATGGTGATTGTCGTTGCCAGAGCAACTGCAGCTGGCTGGCTGGCAGTATGTGTGTGAGAAATGTAACAATAATTGAAATTTAATAGCCACGACGACAGCCGCCACCGCAGCCGTGCCTGAATCAGTTGCCACAAGGGGCAAGCATCATAAAATGTAAAGCAGCAGCATAATGTTCAAAGTAGGATAAGAAAAAAAACCTCATTCACATTTACTTTTATATTCATAGGCACAAACAACATTATATTTTGCACACACACGTCGCGAAGTCGCCTCAGGCAATGTGTGTGTCTCAAAAATAAAAAGTGGGTCAAAAGCTGTTAATGATATTTGTTCTACTTGGTTTTAAGATGTGGACGACACATACACATACTGCAACTTCCTTTTATGCGATTTGTTTGCCAGCCTAAAGAAACTGCACAAAAAAATCAAGAGATGCGAAAACTGCATAATCATCAGCAACAACAACATCAACATACACAGCAAAAACATACAACATCATCACTCGGGCAACGTCATTAACATGCCGAGAAAAAAAAGAAGAAGAAGATGAGATTTGCACACTTTTGCACTCTAGAAATAAGTGTCAAATTTAACAACAACTTGAGTTTTTTTTTTCATGTCAAAATCGACTTGTAATTAAGAGAGATGCCATTGAACTTTTTCGTACATTATAATAATGTAATCTGTAGACGTCGTCAACCTTTTTTTTTTTTTTCTTTCTTATTACCGGTTCCACTTCAAAAGATCGTACAGTAGCAATTAGCACATGACTGCTAAGTTACCATATCTCAGATGTGAATACAGGGAAAAGGAAGTAAACGTTTCAATGCTGTGCCTCGAAAACAAACAAACAATAAATTCCAGTTCTTGTCATGAACCATATAATTTTCTTTGTCATATTTCGTTAGTGATTTTAATAATTTGTGTTCTCCTACAAAACGCTTGACAAGGCGAAGGTTAAATGACACACAGATTAAATTTGGAAGATGATAAAAATAGCTAGCTTGAGTTCGATGTGGTTAAGAAAATGAACGGAATACAATAATTGTTGGAAAATAACAAAAAAAATTATTCGAAAACTGCTTCACAAAAATCCAATTTACAGTTAAGAGAAAACAAACAGATTTTATAAATATGATTTATTTGCAATTTTTTTTGGTTGCCATTATGCATAATATTTGATAATGTTATCAAAATGGAACAATTCGTGGAAATATTTATTTTTTTCAAATGTATTAAAAAAGTTGAATTGTCATGAAGTTATGTATATCAAACACAAAAAAATATATGATTCATGGTTAAATCCGAAGTATAAAATATATACAATATGTATATAATTAAAAAAAAACAACTGGAATTCATCCGGCTTATAAACAAAATCACAAATTAGAATTCCAAATAATTGCAGTTAAACAGAGAAAACAAATGTGACTTTCTGATTCGTTCAGTCATTTGATCGCATTTCATTTCAGTCGGTTCAGTTCACAAATCTAAATGAAACTGTAACTAACTAACTGTACGTTAAACATAAATCGTTGAATATATATATATGGTTGTTAACAACTGAATTTGCAATTCAAATTGTATTGTTTGTTGGCTCATTAAAATTAATTGTATGAGAAATACTGCACTTGACATTCGCAATTATCAGACACATCAAAAGCAGCGCATCTAACACTGACGACAATGATGTGAAATTTGTTTGTGTTTTTGTAAATGTAAAGAAAACGTTGGCAACTCTGGCAAAATCAAATCATTGCCACAAAGCTAAGTTAAATAAATACAAACAAGTAGGCAGTTGTGTATAACATGAAATAATTTTGTGTGTTTCAACTTTAGACAGATAAGCTTCTTCATCATCATCATCATCACGATGATAAGCATTAGAATTATAATTAGCATTTAGGTTGTGTTGGTGCGGGGGAGGGGGGGCTTGGGGATTTTGATTATTTGGTGTCTAGAACGTTTCCATGCCACGTTATTAATATGCACAAGTCGCAATAAAGTTAGGAACCAAGCAAAAAATATATATTTTAATGAAAGCTTTATTAGCTTTTATGAAAACATCAACAGCCGTCAGCAACTTTTCCTTAATTTCCACAATACCTCTTTTTTTTTTCTATTGGAGGGGGGTTGGGCTTGGGGTAAATTTCACTTGTGCCAGGCTGCCTCCCTGCCTCCCTGCCTCCCCTATGCCCCTAAAAAAAAATCATTTCAAAGGGGTTGCCATGGGGTCGCTGAGAGGGTTCATTGCGGGTCATCGCTTAATTAATGTGGCTTTCGGTTAGTTTTTTTTTTTTTTTGGTTGCTTTGTTTGTTTCTCGGTTTTTTACTCGGTTTGTCGTTTTGCGCCTGTTTTTATTTTTTTATTTTCAATAATTAACTACCAACGAAAAACTAATGTTTTTTTTTTTTGGTTGACTTCTATTTTGTTTGTATTATTTAAAGTTTTTATAGCAATGGCTTAATGTTCATTAATCAATTAAACTGTTATGCAAATTAACGGTTTAAATGAATGCAAATTACCGTGCGTTTGCTCCAATTTGCATATTTAATAACAAACGCATTATTATTTTCTTTATTTATTTATTTTTTTCACTAATTTGTTTATCCACAAACCATATACATATATTTGGATGCATAAGCTATAATTTGTTAATTTGTTTGCAATTGCCTGGTCGAAAAATGTGGCTTAATCCCAGCGAAGAGATAAACAACTTTTAAAATAAGCATTCGCATTGAATGTAAAATTAACACATTTAAATTTATTATACACGCAGACTTTTCATAGTTATTATTGTTAATGTTCTGCTTTAATTTAATGTTCATTATTTTTATGGTTTTCAAAATAATCAATTAAAATTAAATAAACTTTTTTTATAAAATATGCTAAAAGTACAAAACAAAAATGTGTAAAAAGTCAAAAGAATAAATAAATTCAGATGCAAAACAATTAACAAAATAAATACAAATTCGTCAGCAAAATAAATGTTTTGGCTTAATAAACAGAAAATATTTGTTTTTTATTTAAATGAATATTTAACAGAAAAGAAAAATAATATTCGTAATAAAAACTATTTCATTTTTTGCTTGAAACATTTGTTTTACTTGCATTTTTTTTGTATTTTCTATGAATGTCAAAAACATGAAAATACATTTATCAATGTTTTTGTTTTGCACTTCTGACATTTACAGCAATACTTGTTTGTTCATAGCCCAACCCACTCAAAAAAAAAGAAGAAAAAAAGTAAACACATCATAATGTCATTTAGATATCAGCAAATTCAATTAACTATCGATTTTGATAACAAAAGGGAAACGAAATTGATGAAACTAGCCAAAGACCAACCGACAAAATACTTATCAGTATGAAGTATGACGAACCCTAAAACTCAATAGTTTCCCACATGCTCGGCCCTGCAGTCTAATTAAGAAATTTAATCATACGAAGTCAGTTGGGAGCATTCTATATACTATTTATATATAAATTTGGCCCCTGTGGGTAGTTGACATCAGGCAGGTCGTCGTGTGCAGCAAACTTATAACTGTTAGAGGTTTTCCATTATTTACCAACTCACCCTTGTAATTGACCAGCAATGAGTACAAGGTGACGAAACTAGCACACAGAGTGCTATGGGGATGCAATTTTGCGGGGGTGATTGGGTTTGCTTGAATGGGCTTCGATTCTGAAAACTCAACTCGGTTTACGACGACGACGACGACGACGACGACGACAGCAGCCACTCAATGTTCCGGACAATACGTGCGAAAAATGCGATTGACGAAGAAAATACTGGGAAAAACATTGTGGACAGCTGGTCCACAAGCAATCGTTGTTGTTGTTATTTGCAGCGAGGGTGGATGAATTTTAGTGCTGATTTTAGTCTGAAAAACGTGACGTTGATGCCAACTGGCTGGCTGTTCACTTATCCACGTGTTGTTGTTGATGACGATGATGGTTCACTGTGGTTTTCCACCGGGGCTTTTCCTAGCGGCAACGCGTCGGAAACACGCGCCGACTGCAAACGGATGTAATTAAGGAATTTTTGCGTGCCAAAAAGAAAAGGCAACGCACAATTTGCCTCAACTAGTGGTAGTTGAGGTGGCAGTACAATTGTTGGTTAAGTGAACGGAACTTGGACTTCAGACCAGACAATTTGTCCGGTTTGTTATATGCGTGTGTCCGTCTCTGTGTGTCTTTGTGTGTGTGTGTGTGTTTTGGTTTGCATTTTGTTACTACTACTACTACTACTACAAATACTAACATTTCAAACAATTTTCACTATGGTACTTCATCATCAAAACGTTTGTGTGTGGGTTTGATTTAGACAGTTCCTCATGAAGTAGCATTCAGTTAGTATAGATATATAAGGGTAGGTGTGTTGTACGTACGCTTTATATGTGTTTGACGGCGTCACGCAGCAGCAGGAAATGTGTGATTTGCTTGTCATGCTAATTACATGCACATCCAAAGTTCCAGCCAATTGTAACTAATAGGCAACAGCCCCTGAACATGCAATTATAGTAGCAAAATCATTGATAGTAATCACATTTATATGTTTCTAAGACGATAGGTCTGCAGCTTCAATACGATCGATTGACTGATATCTATATGTATACATATATATATATTTATATATATATATATATGGTTATGTGTTAAAGATAAGATTTGATTGCTAGTAGAAAATCTTGAATGGTGGAAAATCTTAGAACACTTTGTTACTTTATTAGTCTTTATTAAACAAAAAATTAGATTTTTGGCTTTCAATATCATAAATATTATCAAATGCAAATCAATGACATTAGTTAAATATTCGCATTGAAATCGGTTTTTTTTTTTACAATTGCAGAAATTTTGATCTTTTAAGCTAAGTCTAACATTATATAATACATAATTTTCCTTTCGAAAATCGATAGATCAAACATTCAATACAATCGTTTGTCCTACTTATTGTGGTAATCATTGTTTACTCCAAAATTTTTTTAAATCACTAAACAAAATTTACAAATTTAATATTATGTTTTTTATGAGCTTTGGTTTATCAATTCCAATCACACTATATTATCCTTAAGCCCTAAAAGCACAAAGAAAATTTTCACAACATAAATAACTTTCCCTGTCAACATGCTTTGATTGCGTTTTAGCGCCAACTCGTTATCAATTCTAAGCATGCTATAACTTATACAAAATCCCAACCAAAATCACAAAATTAATTTCTAAACTCATAAAAAAAAGGATGCCAAAAAAAGAAAAGAAATCTGCATGTAACAAGCTTTTTCTTGTGCTACTTATTTTTTTTTATTTATTTAAAGAACTTAACTAATTTTTGGGTAAAATCAAATAAACAAGTTAAACCGAATAATGTAATTTATGGACAATCCGCACAAATTTATTCACAGCAGACTATCCGACGACGCAAAATACAACAACAACTCTCTAGGCAGACTAATAACCGAAATGCCAGTGTCTAACCACTTATTCCCCAGGGAGGGTAGTAAGAACAACAAGAACAAGAAAGCCGGCACGAGTGTATAATAAAATAAATAGCAACAACACAACGGCACATCATAAAATAACTATAAATATATATATATATATATTTATATATAGTATGTATACTTAAGATTAACGGCAAACCAAAGATGTCGACGCGACTTGAATTTCTACGCAATTTAACTTTCGCATATGCGAATAAATAACAACAAAAACAACAATATCTAAAACTGGCATTATAAATGCGATAACTGCGCTAGCGTTAAAAAATACATACGTTAAGCTAACAAGCTGCAAAGGCAGTGCCTTTAATAACTTATATATATATATATATACATATACATAAATATAAATCGATATATGAATGTTTTTATGTCTGTCTGTCTATTAGGTATATATTGTAAGAGTTACCAAAAAGAATGACAATATTAAACCAATAATCACATAGACTTTAGTGACTTTTTGCCAGCACACACTTTCCATGAGGTCATTTAGTTTATTATATATATATTTTTAGGCAAGAGCTCAATCATTTGAAGGCAGTTACAATGGTCAAGAGGACAACAAAAATCATATAGCTTGCCTGACTTAAGGATATTGATATTTTCACAAGTTGTTTGTCATCTTAGATATTTTTAGCTCAAGGTTGTATTAGAAATTCATAAATAAATACGTTTTTATTCAGGAATGCATATCAAATTATAAAAAGTCATAAAGTCATAAAAACATTAATTAGATGATTGATTTGGCAGTTGTCGAAGAATTATTTATTTTTGGTATTAATAATTGTTTATTCAGTAATCTCTTTAGTAGTCAAATTAATCAGAATTTTTTCCATGTACAATAACTACTTCAATTTGTAAGAGTATAATCAGTGTCGGCATAGTAAATATTTTTAGCATATTTTCATTGTTATTTTGGCAACATTTCGCACATCATCTGGTACATTTCATCTCTCTCTATCTCTCTCTCTCTCTCTCTCTCTCTCTCTCTCTCTCTCTCTCTCTCTCTCTCAGTTCTTCCTAGTTGTTGTAGTACACACATAGTATGTATGTGTATGAGTGTAAAGCTGACATTTGAGGCCACGTATGTAATGTAATCATGATTTTAAGCAGCTTTAATATAATGTCAAGTTCTTCTACTTGCCTGGGGTCGTTAAGCGTCCTCGACTCAAACATTGCTTTGCAGGCAATACATTTTTATTATTATGTCGAAAGTTTCTTCTTGTTTTTCATATGGCTGCCGCTAAAGAACGCAGACATGTTATTTTTTCGTATGTGATAAAGATGAACTGGTCAGAAGATATTGGGTGACACCAAAAAGATGCATACGGACAGTGTTGGTTTTGGTTCACATGTCGTATACATAATAAAAAGGATAGCTTTTGCTATTTAATGTAATGTGAGCGCGATTTAATCTTTGAAATTGCGTGTGCCACAAATGCTCTTTTAGTTTGTTTCGCTTTCCGTTTTTCTTTGCTTTTCGTGTTTTTTTTTTTTATGCTCTTCAAGTTGTGACAACAAATTGGATTGTGACGTGCTTAATGGGCGACATTTTCCTTTTCACTTTTATTTCATACGTTTTTTGACTGAAAGTTTTTTTTTATTGATGATGTGGATCTGCTTATGAGGCGCCACAAAGTATTTTACAATTTTTTGATGATATTATGTGGCAAATTAGGTGAATATCTCTTTGGTTTTATTTGGCCAACTTAAATTTGATTGTATGATAAATGGCAATTTAAAATGTGAACATTTATTCGTCTACAACTACAATAAATGCTTTTTGTGGAATAAATGAATAAATTTAAATGTTAATCAAATTGTTTAAATAAAAAAAATATTTAAAATGTGTAATGATAGGAAATGGTGATATTTTTTTTTATAAATTTTTTATTTTCGATTATTATGAAAAATGTGAGTATTATATTATATTATTATATTATTGAAAATGGTTTTGTTAATAAATTGCGTTGTTAAGAATTCAAAAATAATTGGTTTGGTAAATGATGATAAATATGGTGTAAAAATATTAAATTTTATTTGTTTATTAATTTGGTAAAATATGTTTTTTGTATTTTAGTTTTAATTGGTAAATGATTTAGTTGAGAAATGTTTTTTTTTTGTTTAAAGCACATATTATAAAACTTGGGAAAATCCAAAAATATTTCAATAAATGTGTAAAATAAAATTTTTATGGTTGTCAAAAATGTGCAAATTAATTTTTTTTTGCATATAAATGATATGATTTAAAAATAATTAATACAGTTTTTTTGTATACAATTTTACTTGTCAAAATTATAAATGTATTTTTATGTTGAAAAGAAAGCTTCTTCGCTGTTTAAAATAAACAAATCATTGGCGATGATTAAGGGGACTATAAATTTTTTTTTTCCATTTAGGTTAAAGTAAAATAAATAAGTTTGTGAAATGATATCTTTTAAATATTTAATTATTACATATTTCAAAACCGTTAACAAAAATGAAATGTGCGCAATGACGCAACTTCGTTTCTTATGGTTATATAAAATATCACCTCCTTTTTCTTATTTTTGCTCTCAACTAAATGTACTTCTTCACTTTTGACTGCATGAATGAGCAGCAGAGAAACAGCAGCAGCAGCAGTTGCACTTCACTCTCAAAAACTGTTAGTTTATTTCGTATTTTTTGTTGTTGTCAGGTGCTTGTTGCTCATTAATAATTTATCATTTCAGATATTTGTTTAACATTTTGCTCGTCATGTAAATGTCCAAAGTGGCAAATGGAAATGGAGAGAAGAGAAGAAACAACTAAATATTAACGCGATTGCTTATCTAATATTGAATAAATTATATGAAAAAGGCCTTGCTTATCAATGTAAACAGAGATAACTGAATCACAAGTCAATGCAACAATTTGTTAGTTTGCCTTCTCTCTCGCTCTCTTTTTTCTGTGTATTAAAAAACCTTGACATGATTTGTGCCTCGTTTGATGAGTAAATACGTTCACAGATTGATTTCTTCACATGCACATCTAAAACTATAAACTTATACACATTTGTTTGTTGATTTTCATATACACACACATATATATATATATATATATATTTTTTTTTTGATTTTGCTTATCAAGTTTCATTGTTGATATAACACTTGTGACTATCAGTTTTTATGAGCGCCACTTGTTGTTTGTCTGTTTTTTTTTTCTTCAATTTTTTATTTTTATTTTGGTACCTTCAAAAGTGGAAAGTCTTTTTAATGCGATAACACAGCTTACCTGAAAAACTATGCATACAAACAATGTATAGCTTTGTTCGTTTTGATTTTTGGGCTTAAAAATTCATTGAGCGTGTCTGAGTGGGAAATCGGTTTTTTGTCTAATTTGATTTTAAGCCGATTTGCTTGTATATCATAATTTTAATGAGTTTAATGAAAACAAAAAAACTTGTTAAAAATGCATACAACATTTTTTTGTTGTTCATTTTTGTATGAAAGTCAATTGGTGAAGAAAAATGTAAAATTTGTATGGTTTATTTTTACACATTTTTATTTCCGCTTAATTTAAATATTTTGCATATCTATTTCCCATTGGTTATTTTATATACTTACTTACTGAAGGCCTTTTTTTTTCTTCTAATAGATAAAGAAAAGCAAAAATAGATAATATAGAAATGAAATAAATATCTGAATTTTCAACTTTTACTTAGTTTTACTTTACCTTAAATCAATTGCTTTATAATTTGTCTGGGTTTTATTTTGCTTTGATACGCTAACAAAACACCGCAAAATTCATTATAAATTTTTGCGCATTTGCAAAACCAAAATAAAAAGATTTAAAAAAAAAAACAACAGCTAACAATAGCGAAATTAATCACACCTGGGAACTAAAATGTCAGCACTGTCAACCATGTCAACAATGCGTATTATACAGACGCTTAATATTAGATTTTGGCCAGAGATAGAGAGAGCGAGCAAGAGAGAGAAAGACTGAGAGATGAAAAGAGTGTGCATCTAGAATTGCTGCCTGCGTATCCTGCTGCAAACCGTTGAGTAGCAACACCGACTACTACTTCTACTACTCCTTGTCCGTTGACAAAGTGCGTCGACGTCGACGTTGTCGTCGTCGCAATGTTTATTGTCAAAAGTGGTAGAGATGGGGCGGTTGTGGCACCTCAAGTGCCGCTTGTCGAGAGGGGCAAGCCACTTCAGGTGGTTGGCTACGTGTTCTAGGCGCCAGGCAAGGCCTTTAAACGTTTGCCTGCCACGCCTTGGGGCAGGACGCACACACAATATTTCACTGGATAGCGAGGGTCCTCCTGGTCCTGGTCTTCCTGCTTATACTTTACACTTGTCTGGACATTTGATTAATGATGCTTACGTGTCTGTTTCCCATGTTTACAGCCTGCTGTTTCTTCTTATTGCTTTCGTCGTTGTTGTAATTGTTGTTGTTGTTTGTTACTTGGCATTTTCATTATATTCAGTGTCATTCCAAGGCTTTTTAAACAAGTGATTTTTTGTGTTCTTTATTGTTAGTGGTGGGCTCGCTCCCCTTTTCCTTAATTAAGTTGATGTCTTGGGGGGTTGTTTCTATTTGCAGTTCGCCTCACACTTGTCCATACTCCTACGTGTCTCGAGTGGTTTAAAGTGGTTCCTGTCGGCGTCTCTCTGACACACGCCAATTGAGTTATGTGTCTGCTGCTGCTGCAACTGAGTCACCCATCGTTTTTACTTCATACCTTTGTTTTCATTTGATTGCACATGTTGTATTCGATGGTTTATTGATAAGATAACCCTAAAGGTTCATTTATTAATGTACAATAGTCTATTGATAAGCTTGTTGTTTGTTTATAAGGTGTTTGTAGGTTTGTTATATATAATACTACTTAGTACATTAATTATTATTATTTTTTTTTTTTTTTTTTACTTATTTTTGACAATGCATATTTATTATTCACATTATTCATTATTGAACATGGTTGTCATAATTGTCAGCTAATTGGCTTGTTGTGTATGTGTACCACATGCAAAAACGATTTCAGTGCTACGTTTCGTGTCATTAGCAGAATTTAATGTTTAAATTTTATTAATTTATATTTATTGTCACTTTGTGTCTGGTTTCAGTGAATTGAAGTTGCACACCCAAATACAATTACACAAATGAATGAATGAATGCCAGACATAAGCTGGACACATACATACATAACTGTGTTGTGGTCTATGTGTGTGAATGTGTGTAACACCTGATGGCGTCCTCTTGTATATGTCGCATACATTGCAGTTAAACCTAATTGGATTGTTACTAGCGCAACCAGTGTGTGCCACATGCAACGCGCCACACTAGCAATGCTGCATTAATGGTGGCATTTCAAAAGAAGAGAAGTCGATATAGTTATACTAGTTGTTGCCGGAACCCCGCAAATTCTATTTTCGCACATTTTGCTACGCTTCGTTGAACCCTTTGTGCTTAAAATACATTTTGGATACGATTTCGTTTTCAAAATTGAACTGTCCATATCGATAAATCGCGTTAACCACCAACAAGGAAAGCTGCTTTTGAGGTTGCGAATATATTACGGGTAGATTTCTATTTTGTTTCTTATTTAAAAATTGTCACTTAAAAGCATTTGTCAAATTGTTATTGCGTTCAAAATGTCAGCTGTCAGATTATCAACAGAAAATAAACAAAATTATTTATGGGATAATTATCAAATACACAAAAATTCCAGGAAAAAATCACAACACAAAATTGCAAAACTTTTGTTATGGTCAAAATGGCTAAAATATATTTTTAATTTACCTTATTCACATGAATAACAATTACGGAACCAAAAGTAAATATTATATTCCTTTTATTTTTTCAAAATGTTTAATTAATGTAATTTACTAAAAATACTTTCATCAACTTCAATGAAAACTTTAACTAGAAATAATTAAGCAAATATTTTAAAACAAAAATTTATGCATAGAAAATGACTTACAAATTGATACTCATATAATTTATTGTTCTCTGCTGTGAATCGAATTATTATTTTTATTTATGATTATATTTGAACAGCACACACGTTCTAAGCCATAAAGTAAGTTTGTAACTTCTAAGTATTTGTGTTCCCTAGTGTTCATTTAGTTTGCTGCTGCTTTATTAGTTTGCTAGCTTGTTATTATTTAAAAGCGTAATTAGTAATTTCATGCGGCTTTTAGTCGTTCTCTCTCTCACTCTCTCTCTCACTCTGTCACTCTCTCTCTCACTCTCCCCTTTTTGCTTTTATGTCGTCATCGTCATCATTTTCACCGTTGGCCTGCACTTGAATTGCACATTTGCTTCTCGGCTTGTCAAGTGCATGTTAGTTGTACGGTGTTGTTTTTGTTGTTGTTGCTGTCGCTGTCGCGGTTACTTTGTGCAAAATTGAAAATAATTAAACTAGAAATTAGTAGAGCGTAACTGTGGGCTAGGCTCTCCTTTGTTAGTTACAGCGCCCTTCCCCGTTTACGTTGTGGATGTTTTGGGGCTTACTAATTTTATTTTTCCTTTTTTTTGTTTTTTAGCTAATGCCTGTATTTTATATACTGCACCAAGGTTGTTGTTAAAGTGTTGACATTAATTACAGACTGTGTGTGTTTTGCTCACACGCTGTGTGGAATTTCATTTTCTGGCGTTAAAAGCTCGAGCGCTTTATCAGCTATTTAGTTTGCGGTTACTTTAATAAACATATCAACAAAATTAGCTCAAAGTTCAGTTGACAGCCAGCTTAATTTTAAGATAAAACAAGTAAGAAGGCTCTAGTCGAGAAATCCCGACTAGACGATACCCTGATCCCCTGCATACTGCATACACAACTTCAATGTCCCATATCTCCGCTGTTTCTTAGCCGATTTCAATGTTTTAAATGCCGTCTCAAAATTTTTTTTTATCGAAAATCAAAAACAAACTTGTACTGCCTAGGGATTAGGCGAGCTTAAGTTCCAAATCTGGAGTCTCTAGCTCTTATAGTCTCTGAGATCGACGCGTTAATACATACGGACGAACGGACGGACGGACATGGCTATATCGACTCGGCTGTTGATGCTTATCAAGAATATATATACTTTATGGGGTCGGAGAAGCTTCCTTCTGCCTGTTACATACTTTTGCACAAAACCATTATATCCTTTTTCCCCATTTTTAATGGGATCAGGGTATAAAAAGCCATTAAGTGATTTTTCATAACATGGAAACATAATAAGCTTTAAAATCAACAAGAAGAACATTATACAATGAGAACCGACTTATTACTTCGGAATCTTAAAGCATAATTCCTAGTTGTAGTTTGTTTTCTTATCTGTTTCTTTGCTTGCTTCAGTGTTGCTTATAGCTTGCTTGCTTTTCTTTATCTTTATCTTTATTTTATTTTTTTTTGCAATGTGTGGCACTTATTACTGTTGCCAGCGTTGCAAGTTAGTTGTTGTTGCTTTTGCTTTGACCATTAGGCATGCTTTCTTTTGTAGAGGCTGATGTCTGGTCGGGTCTAGCCTGGTCTGACCAGGTCTGGTCACTCAAGCCATTTGATGCACGTGTCCGTGCAACAGCATCAGCTGCATCGTATGGCAATAAGGCATTTCAGCTATTTGGCACCAGACCTCGCATAATGTGCCTTGCATTTGACATACGCTTCATTTTTCTCTAGTTCCCATTCCCTGATTCCCCCTTTTCACATTTCATTGTGGGCCTCACAGCAGTTCCGTTTCCTATGGTGACTGCCTCTTGCTGTTTGCCATGGCCTCTGTCTGTTGCTGTAAGCTGATTGCTTCACGTTTGTGAAGTGCCAATTGCATTGGTCGCTTGCTGCACCTCTGCTGCACCTCTCCCCTTCATTTTCTGTACACGTTTTAATTGATTTTACCGATTGCTCACGGGCAATACTGCTGCTGCTGCTGCTGCACCACAGCAACCCAGCAACACCTTTTCAATTGTCACACACAAACACACACACACAATCACAAAGCAACCCAATTCCTGTGGTCATCGCCGACCAGCTGCTGATTAGTTTCCCGCATTGACTTTAAGGTTACGCCTAAGTTTTTTTTTTCCTTTCTTTTGTGTTAAACTTGGCACAATTGACCAAATGTGCTTAATTGCTTTTCCCTAATTGCAATTTGGTTTTCTATTTTTTTTGCCATTGCAAAGGGGAAATTTAATGAGAAACGTGTCGTCAATGTGGTGGGATTTTATCTTTTCAGGGAAAAAAACAAAACGCAGTATTAAAAAAGATTTATATATTAATTTTATATAATAATTAACAGTTTTCTCCAACGAAAGCAACAAAGCAACTTGAAAACTTCGAAACGTATTTCAAAACATCTTATTTTCATACACAAACAAATATTTGTAAAGCAATTACCATTTATTTACCTATTATTCCAATTGTACTTACAGGTACGTACTGGCTGTTGATTCTGCTTCATTCACACGCCCTCAAGAACAAATAACAACAGCAACCATTCAAGCATTCACAATTTTGTCAATGCGTAAGTCCAAGATACGTGTACACATTTTCATTTATTTATTTTTGATGTTTTTTTTTTTGTTTAGTGTTTCTTTATTTTGTTGTTGTTGTTGTTTTTTTGGGGCAACCGCATGATCAAACAAATAATGAACATTCATTTGCGGCACAAAAGAATTTACAAAATAAGAAATGTCTTAAAAAAAAATAACAAAATTTACTTACACTTTGAATTTTGATAACATTCGAAACATATTTGCACAAAGTGAACTTGACACAGTTTTTTTTCTCTCTTTTCGTTTGCGGCGCCAATTGTCTTCAGTACGTTCACGTATATATATATATATATATATATATATATATATATATATTTTTTTTTTGGTGTTTGATTCATTTCATTAGCATAAGAAGCTCTCTTCGAATTACAATTTTAAGCGCAAGAAAAAAAAAACCAAAAAAAAATTAACAAAACGTGTGAACATGCAGCCAATAATAAAATGCGGTGAGTCAGCTGAGTCTTCGAAATTGGCACAGCTGTTGGGGAATGTGTACGTGAGTACACACATAATACGTATATGATGCAAGCATTTGTTAATAAGAAGCGCTTACGAGAGCATTCCACAGCTGTACAAATATTTATTCAATTATCGGAAGTTCATGTTTAGTCGAATTTCAGAGTTTATTGATCAAATCTGTTTGTTGTTTAATATTACATACAAAGAGTTTTTTTTTTAAAGTTAACCTTATTAACATTCAGATAATGTTAAACAACAAATCAAATTCTTAAGTTAAATCTGAATTGTTTTGAATTTTAACAAAAAATGTTTTGGTTAGCCTTAGATACTAGATGTAGGAACAAATATTTGTTCTCTGTCTTTTATCTTTTGATTGGACAGTGTTGAAAAGTATTTTAATTTATGTTATTATTCAATTTACCGTATCTCAAATCTTTCAATTGTTTTTGCTTATCGTTAAACATATTGAATGCTTGTATTTTAATTTATGTTATTCTTTAATTTTCCGTAGCTTTGAATCTTCAATTGTTTTTTTTTTCTTATCTTTCAACATATTTGCTTATGCTTGTCTTTGTGATTCCCAATGGACAAATTCAACATTTTGTTATTGCTTGGTACACTTTTCATCTTTCAAACATTATTGACAACGTATTAGCAAACTTTTAAGCCTCCGAAACACAACAGCAGCAACAATATTGACAATTGTTAACCCAAATCGATAACAATGCCAGATTTATGTATTTAGTAGCAGGGGCATGCCACAAAACTGAACCCTTTTTCGAAATGATTTGCATAATAAACTCGGTTGGGCTTGTGTTCTGTCTCTGGAGGTGGCAAATTTGCGTTGATGCCTCCTTAACTTCTAACGTATCTACATAATAATTCTTGGTTAACAAAATTGAAAACAAATTTAAATGTTAATGTGTATTCCCAATTTAATACACGTGCATGCCACACAGAGACTAACACAATAAGGCGACGCCTCACAGATTAATGAAAACCAAAACTCTCAAGTGTGTCTTAAAGATCTAGTCTTGTGTCACTGTTAGTGAAAGAGTAAGTGGATAAGTTTATAAAGGCATGTGTGTGAATATACATACATACATATATATATGTATATTTTTATATATATAAATTTATTTACATTTGCCAGCTTGCTTGGTTGTCGCTTAGGTTCTGAGCACTCCAGCAGCGCCAACAATGGAACAATGTCTGATTGTTGCATGTTATTTGCATATTATTATATATTAATATTAAGAGAAGCAGCTTGATAGATGATGCACAGTAAAATTGTTTGTAATGGTTGTATATTTTGTCTGTAATTTGAGATTAACTTTATATGGATATTAAATTAATTGAAAAACATAATGCTAATGAATTCAAAAGCTCTTTAAGGTAAGCATGTTTGTAAAATAGGCAGCTATAACTTTTAGAAAGGTCTTAAATTTTTTAATTAAATTTAACTTTCCATTTTTTTTTTTATGTGTTTTATTAAAAAGATATTTTAACAATTTTCTACATATATACACACTGTTGTATACTGTTGAACTTGGCACAGCTGCAACCAAGGATAATCGTTTTATAAACATAATATATATACAAAAATGTATCCAACTACCAGCTGGAAGGCCACACATTAAGAAATCTTATCCATTAATAACTTCATCTACAGCTGAAGAATGATTTTCGTTGACGCTGTCATCACTTTTATGGGACCCCACTGTTGAAATTTTAAGAGATTGTTTCGATAACGCGACATACAAAAAAAAAAAAAATTTTTTTTGACACTGTGTTAGTTTGCGCGTGTGTGTGTGTGTCATGTAAACAATGATATGGTTGCATCTTTCAAACCCCAAAAAACCTAAAGAGATATTGGTTTAATAGGCGCCAGCAGTGATGTGGAATTAATAAAGCATAGCCAACGTTGCAGGCTTCAGCCTAGAAAAAAACAAACGACAACAACAAATGAGCATACAAAGTAAGACAGAGAGAGAGTGTTGAAAGAGAAAGAGATGCTGTTTGTGTGTGTGTGTGTGGGGGTGAGTGAGTTGAAGCTAGTGGAAAATGTAGCCAGTTCAGTTGCAGACAGCAATAGTGCAGTCTGAGCTGATGCTATAAAAGCGATTTATTAATGTCAGTCAGACAAGTGGCGGTTGTCTATATGTGTATTGGTGTGTTTACAAATATATATATGTATATATATGTGTGTGTGTTTGTGTTTCGGGTGCATAGCCTCCATATCAGCCGCTGTCGCCGCAATGCCAAGCGCATGTTTGTAATCATGTTGCTGATGATGGGCAAGAGCTCATGTTGCTGTTGCTGTTGCTGATGATGATGATGATGATGTTGCTGTTGTGGCTGCTGCCGCAGCTGTTTATTCAACTAGCTGTACGCATATGTGTGTGTGCGTGCATGTGTGCTTGAATCTGTGAGCATAAGTCCCAGCATAACGCACTATGGGCAATTGTGCGTTTTGCCGTGAAAGCCTTACACTTAAGTGTATCTAAATTAATATGTTTGTGGATCGTTGGACTTTTGAGAGATGAAAAGATAGTAAGCAAAAACTAAGGCATACTGCATAAGTTAAGATTTGTTTATATAGTTTCGCTTTTAAATTGTAAATCAATTTCAATTTACGCTGTTGATGCAAGGAAAAGCAAAACAAGTGCCTATAAATAAGTAAGAGGAATACAAATCCATTAATAAATGCACAAAAAATAATATTCACATTACTCCTTTGAGTTTGAATTCAAAATCAAAAGGAGTTTAAATCTGTTTCTTATAGATTTAATAACCTTTTTTTTAAGTTCATAATCTTGATTGTAAAGTTCATCATTTCATAACTAACTGCTTGATACTTTTATATTATAGGAGAAATGATTGTCAATATTGTACCCAATGTATCAAGATTTCGAAAAAGTACAAAATGTCATCACTACTCTTGTTCTTGGTGTTGTTGTACGTCAGCAGTAATTTGTTGCCCCACTGGGCAATTTGTCTATCTCGTTTATACTGCATGGCAACTGTTGGAGTTTTGCTCGTTCTTGCCCATTCATCGGGTTGCGCTGCAACATTAATGTTGCTCACATGCCAACGATGTTGTTGTTGTGCACACACATAGACATGTCATTTGCAGCGGCAGCAATACACAAACAGTAGCAGTAGACATGTAGCTCCAAACAGCCAAACCTACAACCCCAACAACACTAACTCCCACACATTTACCCAGACAGAACAGTTAGCCAGGCAATTGTAATCTCTATCTCTATCTCTTTCTCTTTCTCTTTCTCTTTCAGCCATTACATTTGAACGCTTATTTATTAAATTTGTTGCTCTGTTTGTGAGATTTTAAATGCTGACTGCCGCCCGTTAAATGGATGGCGGGTCATTTTCTTTTGTGTGCATTTATTTACTTAACCGTTTTGCTGCTTTAATAATTCTTGAAAGGGGAAATATTTCTTGGGGTAGGGCGACAACTTTATGTGTGTGTGTTGCATGTTTGTCTTTTGTATTGAAATGTTTGTTTATTCTTATAATATTGGAGGCTCACTTTTGTTTGTCTTTTCTCTTGCTCCCTCTCTTTGGATGTTTAGGGGAATTCCATGGAATAATTTATGTCATATGACATTTATGGTAGCTCAAGTCAATTATCAACTGAATTTTCTCTAGCTTATGCGTAATAAACATTTCGATTAACACTTGAAATAAGCTTCAAAATGGGCACACAGTGTTGATAGACAAATGGACAACAACTGTGTTGAGTTATGGGATTCTATATTTTGAATGGGAAAATCAGTTAAAAATGTTTTATTGCTAAAGTTTTTATCACAGCTTCTTATAACATATACATTTGCTTCGGATTGTATGAATATCTGCATTTACAGACTTTTATACATATGTTATTAACTATTAAACTAACTAAACTATAAACTATTAAAGCACTTTTAAATTAAAAGAAAAAATCGAACTGTTAAAGTTTTTTTTGTCTATTGAAACTTAAAAATGCTTCTAAGCTCTTTAATAATCAAGATTGAATTGCGTACAAGAAACTCCCTCGGTTTAAAGTTATAAAACTATGCTCAAAGGATCTCTGACTCATGCTCCAACTCTTTTTTTCACTCTTCAAGTAAATCGACTCAAAGAGAAAGTGTAGAAACTTTTTACCTGCGCCGCCACAAACAAAATGCAAACTAAAAAGTTTTAACCAGTTCAATTGCAAGTTTGCAGCAAAGAAACATATACACGTACATATACATACATATATATGTATTTATACTATATATCCAGCCTTCTTTCTATCTGGTATCTAGTATTAATTAACCAACGACGATGAGACGGAAAATAGGAAAATACTGTCAAGCTGAACGAGTTGAGAACGAGAATCCTTTGCGCCAAGAGCGCGCGCATCCAACACTAAAAACTTTAAGTAAAAGTTTGACATAAATAAGTGCACTCGTGACTCATTGTTGGTGGGTTGGGTTAAAGTGAAGGGGGGACGCAAAGATAAGTCGCGTGAAAAACGGAAAATGTCAGACCAATTCGCAGGCTTAACAAAGAAAAAATTTTCAAATTACAATCCCATTTATTTTGTAGTTTATGCTCGAGAAAATTAGCAATGCCAAAACACATTTGCATGCAAATTTCTCTCGCCCAAAATAATATATATATATATATATATATATACGAGTATAAAACCAAAGATTGTAAATTGTTAGCGCTGACTTGTGATTGTGTTTAACGAATGTGCGTAAATGTTTCGACTAGAAATAGCTAAAGGTTAGAGCTTCTTGCACATAAATTTCACTCGACGCGTAAGAGAGACTAAAAAGTGATATAATATTGTAATCAGTAGAGCAAAAACAAAGAAATTTTTTTGATAAGGGTTAAGAAAAACAAGCAAACCGTTTGCTTCACTGCCTCACAAAAAAAAAACCGCCAACAAGAAACCACAATACGCATATTTCACACACCCACACTTAAAGGCAAACAAACCAAAACAAAACAAAAAATGACCCTAATTTCATTGTTTAGTGTAGGCAAACCAAAAAAAAAAAGAGGATGAAAGAAACGTGCAGAAAAATTTCAAAAATTATATGCCAAATGTGAAAAATGTGCATTTTCATGTTTACTTTGTGTGTTTTATTTTATTTTTTTTTACTAAGTTGACGGCTTCTGTTTGTAACTGTAGCCTCTCTAGCCCTGGATCTACAAACTGGACTAGGTTTAAGTCTTAGCCTTCATCTTGGACTACTTTTTTCTCTTCATATTTTACTTTATATATATATGTTTTTGTTTTGCTCATGCAGTTGAGTGAATTTGACAAATTGTAAGAATGGCACAAGCCAAAACCAAATGAACAAACCAACAACAATGAAAAGAGAGACGGAGTAAGAGATGAGGAGTGTGGGTTAGAGTATGAGGCAGATATATGAACTGGTGTATTTGTGTGTGTGTTTTTTTAGAAATAAAGCTAAGTGATATGTATCAACTAATGCTTATTAATGCTCATAAGGATTTATGAAAAGTTTGCGTTATATTCAAGTAAGTTGGAAGTTTTTTTTTCTTTCTTTCTTTGTTTTGTGTTTTTGTTGGGTTTACTTAAGCGATGTAAGTGGATGGCCCTGTTGCCTTTCTAAAAATTGTCAAGCAATTGAAAAGGAAATAGACAAAAATACCAAGAATGAAAAGGGTTAAAAATGGTTAACAGGATATTGGGTTTGAATATGTTAAATTTCTTGAAGATGCGATAGAACTTTGACACAAGAATGTTGATAGAAGAATATGTTTTATAAGCAAACAAATATGTTACAATGCTAATGCTAGAGTATTAAATATGTTACACGAGTCGTCACAGATAGTTATTAATTTCTAAGTTGTACATCATATCATTCAAAGATCTGAACCTAAAGTTAATTTTATATTATTAGTTATAAATAGTGATAAATATCTTTTTATATAGATATATAGATATGTTTATTTTATTTTTGTTTGCATGCATCAATTGATTTAAAAGCATTTAGGCCTTTTTTTTTTTCTTTAAAACAAATTCCATCTAATCGGGGCCTATTCATTCATTGTTTGTCCAATAAACTGAATAATTTCGCAATTAAAAAGGGAAAACTAATTTTTATTGCCGCAAAATGAAAATTTATTGATTCTTTTCAACCAATAACAAGCATTTGTAATTAGTATGCTAATTAAATAACAATTACTAACAGTAATTTTCTATACATGTGTAAACATATATGTATAATACAATGATATGGTATCGCTTCGGCAAAACAAACAACAATCACGAATTGCGTATAAATAATTGCGGCGTATATTTGATATTTGAATAACGATTCTAATTGCTGCTAATGAAATGCTATAAAAGTCGCAGTGATGCAAATTTAATTGTCACCAATGCGATAAACAATATATATATAAGCCGACTGGCCAGCAGGCAGCATCAGGGTTAGCAATTGTTAAAAGCTCTGATATATATATATATTAAAAACAACCCCATAAAAAAACAAAATGAGCTTACACGACAAAAACTAATTTTATCCGAGAGCATTGCAAAAAAATAAAAAGCTTTTGCTGATTAAGTCAGTGGAGAAATAATGCAGTGTAAAATTAATTGTGAAAAAATAGTAAAAATAAATGAAAATATTGAAATAGTCTAAGAAAACGAAAACTTAATATATACCTTAAATTTTTTTTTTTCCAATTAGCTAAGAGCATTGCCAAGTAAAATCCGTTCTGCAAGACAAAAACCCTTTTCAAAGTGCACCTTAAGCTTAAGATTAATTAAGAATGCTTCATTAAAATTGTTTGATAAACAAAAAATGAAATGCGACAAGAGCTTTGAGCTTGAGCTAGAGCTTAGTGACCAGCTAGCAATCCATTTTATACAGTTTTCAAAAGCAATCATGACAGGTTGTATGCCCTTTTTATTGGGAAATTGAAATAATTCTATCTTCGTTCAGTATTTGTTTTTTTTTTATATTGTATTTTTAAAATTTTTATAACCACAAGAAATGGAAATAGGTCGGAACAAGGAAATACTCTGTAACTCTTCAGATATAGAATGGAATATGTTTTTATTTATTTTTGGGAAACTATCCAGCAATGTTTTTATAGGGCAGAGTATCTTTAGGTCACAGAACTAACTGCACTTATTTATTTATTTATTTTTACTCCGCTCAAATGTATCCTTCCCTTGAACAGGACGTGCCGAAAATTTAGCAACCCTTTGGGCATGGTAGCCAATGGCAAAACTTTCTCGTCTGCTCTTGATGCTAATGAGTGTTTGATGTGCCCAGTCAAAGGAGACTTTAAAAAACAAAAAAAATCTACAAATTTTGGGGTCGTATATATAAAAAAATAAAAACCGACTACTGCTGGTGATGCGCTAAGAAGCATCGAAGCTTAAATTAAGTACGACGATAAAAACTAGTGCCTGACTATTTTTGGTCATCCTTCTTTTACTGCTGCTGCTGCGGCTGTTGCTGGACCTAATGGTTTATGTTTACTTTCGAAGCTTTGTCCCTTTTCGTCGTTTGCCTGCTGTGCTGCAAACATGCAAGTTGCCAAAGACAAAAGTTTCGTAATTAATACGCGCAGCTAGCAACTACATTTTTAAAGACCAGGACAGACAGCATGGCAAAGAGTCGGTTGCAACACTTTGTGGCAAAGTGTGTTAAATTTTTTAGAGTTGCCGTCGCGGATGCTGCTAAATTTATCGTCTAGTTTATGGTCAGGGCCATGCGCCACAATTTTTTTTTTTATTGTCGTTTCTTTTTATACCCTGATCCCATTAAAACTGGGTAAAAAGGGTATAATGGTTTTGTGCAAAAGTACGTAACAGGCAGAAGGAAGCATCTCCGACCCCATAAAGTATATATATTCTTGATCAGCATCAACAGCCGAGTCGATATAGCCATGTCCGTCTGTCTGTCCGTCCGTATGTATGAACGCGTCGATCTTAGAGACTTATCCCTAGGCAGTTCAATTTTGTTTTCGATTTTCGATAATTTTTTCCGTTTCCGATTTACACATGGGATCGATAACAAAAAAAATCTTCAATTTGCAAAACTTTGAGACGAAGTTCTTTTGTTACTTTTCAAGCTTTATTTTCTTTACCAAATTAGAAATATTAATATTTGATCATTTTTTTGATGTGTGAAACAGTTTATGAAGTAAGGTATTTATCTGAACTTTAGCAGTTGTTGCGGCAAACTTTTCAAATTTTCAGATAGTTTAATTGAGCACCAGCTGCCATAGCTATCGGACGTCAAAGCCGTAATTTAATGGAAGTTGTTTAATTGAATATAATTTATGATAATGATCATCTTATGATATGATTCAATGTGCTGCCTTTTGGTTCGTATAAAAAAATATTCATCATGTTTATTTCCAGAGATGGATTGCAGTGTTTTTGGCAGTCTGATTCGATTTATTAGGTCTGAAGACTTGTTGAATTTTAATACACACTGCGTAAAAATGCCATTCAATAGCTCAGTTAATCATTGAATATATCTTGACGATATTGGTAATACAGGTTTAGTTCCAACAGTGTTTTATTATCAATTATCCAAGCAAGGAGCAACCAATAATCACCACTTGGAACAGGAAGCGGGAATTTTTCGGCATCACAGTAGAAATGTTTAAGAAATACCGGGCCCTATTGTTAAGGAAGTTTGAGTGATTGGCATGAAATGTACACATTTTAACATACTTACTACATATGGGCAGGAATGATTCATTGTGGTAAAGTTTTTTGCCATGTTATACAGCAATTTAAAGACTGGATGTTTTCTGTTGCGCATAAAGGCGCATAGATCAATTGTATAGTCCCAAAGCCAGGGCTTATATCCATTTGCCTTCTTCTTCATCGCCAGTCTGAGATGAAGATTATTGGCGGGCTGTAAAAGGGTGATTTCCATGTTGGCTGTGGTTATATTGCGACTTATAGCACGAAGGCGACAGTTCTCAATTGTGACCCAAGATTTGTTAAACGTCTCACACACAATATTTGTAAATTTCATATAGGCAACCATCTTGAAATAGGAGAATGTTTAATGAAATTTTACATTTTATTCGTTTCTACTTACATTGCACTCTTTTATAACAAACATTGTTAAAATCAGCGCTAGAATAAAAGGCGTTTTTGTTAGTTCCATTGTTGAATTTGCACTGAAATTGATTGACGAATTGTGTGGTTATTATATCTAAAACCCATTAGACCAATATATTATGTACATATGTATGCCATACATTAATAATGTATTTTAAATGACTCAAGTTGGGCAATCGTAAGCCAATTAGCATTAAAAAAAAACAAGTAAGAAGATTCTAGTCGCGAAATATCCGACTAGCCGATACCCTGAACCCTATACTTTACGCGTACAGTCATTTTGTTGTTATCGATCGCATATGTATATCGAAAACGGGAAGAGTTATCGAAAATCAAAAACAAACTTGAACCGCCTAGGGATTAGACGAGCTTATGTTCCAAATTTGGTCTCTAGCACTTATAGTCTCTGAGATCGACGAATTCATACATACGGACAAACAGATTATATTTTTAATGGGTTCAGGGTAATAATAAAAATTATATATATTCATTGAGTATAATTTCACTAATGGTATGAATATTTTAGACTGATTACAGTTTAGTTTAGGATACAAGATCTAATATCTTCAGACTGTATTATTATATTAGTTCAATTAAGTAAATATCTATATTATCTTGTGTGTTCAATGACAATTTTGACAGCAACATTCCAATTATGTTGGTGATTAATTCTACTCTTTTTGCGTTGACAGAACTAAGCCGATAAGTTTTTAATATTTTTTCAATAATATTATAATTAATATTTTTCACAACAGCTGATAAATATTATGAACTCAAGTTCAATTTTGTTGTTAGTAATTAAGAAATACGTATTGTGGTAATCAATATAATATTTTATTAACACATAAAGAATATAAATAAAACAAGAAGGCTCTAGTTGTGAAATCCCGACTAGACGATTCCCTGATCCCTATACCTTACGCGTACAGTCAGTGCTTGCAAGTATGTGTGTGTGTGTACGCGCATACTGCATACTGCATACACAACGTATCAGGGGTATGTCCCATATCGTGCCGATTGTTTCTTATACCCTGATTCCATTAAAAATGGGAACAAAGGGTCATAATGAAGTTGTGCAAAAGTATGTATACAGGTCAGAAGGAAGCATCTCCGACCCTATCCAAAGTATCATATATTCTTGATTAGCATCAACAGTCGAGTCGATATAGCCATGTCCGTCTGTCCATCCGTCTGATCCGTCTGTCCGATCCGTAGTGTATCGAACGCGTCGATCTCAGAGACTTATACGAGCCTAGAGACTCCAGATTTGGAACTTAAGCTTGCCATAATCCCTAGGCAGTCTCAAGTTTGTTTTAGATTTCTCGATAACTTGTCCCGTTTCCGATATACACATGGGATCAGATAGACGAACAAAATCTTGAATTTGGACAAACTTTGAGATGCAATTTGAATTATAAAACAAAATAATGACGATCTGTTGAAATGCTTATCGAAATCGGATAATAAACACCGGAGATATGGGATCACTGAAGTTTTGCTATGCACTATGCCTGTATGCGCGTACTTATACACACACACATCACTTGCATAGCACTGACTGTACGCGAAATGTATATGGGATCAGGGTATCAAAGTCTAGTCAGGGATATGAATCGACTATGAGCCTTCTTACTTGTTCTTTTTGATAATATAATGTAAAAATATCAAAATATTGAAATCATAAAGCTTTTGTTGAATCGCTCTCTGAACCACACAAAATTAAGCAATAATGCGATTTTAATACACACTGTGAATACAGCCAACAAAAAGCATTTTGAACCTTTTAATATATCTTGATGGAAAAAGAATTAAAAATCGTTCGTTACAATCTTTTCAAACATCCAAGTAATTATCGTAATTTTTCGACTAGAGCCTTCTTATTTGCTTATTTTTGATTTTATTTATTAAACTTTTTTACTTGTCTTTGGTTTTTGTTTTCATATTTTTTTCTCTTTCATTTTATTATTGTAAAATTTTTTATTTCATTTTAAATCTGATTTGTGTTTTTTTTTTTTTTTTTGCCTTAAGTGTAATAATTTTGTATGAACATTCTGTTATCTCTATGCCCTGCTGCGTGTTGTAAAAGTAAGACCACTTAAAAAACGCTTAAGTATGTAACTTGTAACCAAAATCTTATAAACCATTTAAACTCATAGCCAAATACTGCTAACAAACTTAAACTTGCTCTGATCTTACTTGGTAGAAGTCTTCTCTTAACCTAATTAGTAAACAACTTTTTGCCATTTGCAAACGTACGACTGACTTTTTAAAATCCTTACGACGTCCCTTAGCGAATTCATCCGGTGCGTGCTCAATGATAATTTATTAAGCACAAACATCCTCAAGTGTTTCGTTTGTTCCTTCACTGTAAGTTGAACTTTTGGTGTAGTTTGTGTGTAACTTTTACCACACAACCTTTGGCGACACACTCGCACACAGACACACACACATACATTGAATGGTCTTAAACACACACTTGACCTATCACACTGGGTTAAGGGGCATAAAACTATCAGTTTAAATAAGATAATGACCACAAAACACCAAAAATAAATAACGATTAGGCAAATTAACAAACCTGACCAAAAGAGACGTTGACAGGAGACAGCGCCTAGGAGACCAAAGCAAGAACAAGTTCTAATTAAAAGTTGCAACCAACAACCCTTTTGTGTATGTAAATAAAACAAAAATATATTCCTCCTATATCTTCTATCTCTTTTTTAACTACTTCCTTTTTATGGCTGATGTTCTTTCTGTTCTGGTGTCTCTATGTCTGCGTATGCAGAAATATTGTTGACAACATGAAATTAATTTAACCCTTGGGAGTTGGGAGCTTTTCAAATATATATTCTTTTTGTGTTATTTCCCATATGCGTTAGAATTCATAACTTGTTATCGCTTAGGGGCTACGTTGGGAGTTTAGAGCACTTGTATCTGGTGGCTTGTCTGGCGCGTTTTTTTTTTTAACATGTTTCGGGTAGCAAACAAACGAACCAAAGTCAGCGAACCAAAAGCAATTAGAGAGCGTAGTCAGTGATAAGCCAACGATGGTAATAATAACCATCCCAATAAACGCCACAAATCCACTTGACTCTTCTTGTGTGCACCAAAACGGGTTTAAGGGTATGTCTTTTGCTGGTATAAATTCTTGTACGTATATAGCTGCATCAGATCAGATAATAACAATCATGGAAAGGTGAATGATTTAAGTACCTTGAGCTGAGCTTTCTTTGCATACTTTAAATATTTAAGTTTTAATACTCTTTTTGGAACATATATTCACTTAATATTTGTGTAAATCTACAACGTATGAGAGCATTTATTGTTAAGAATTTTAACGCAACCACAAAATACAATTCCACACTTTAATCACTTTGTTAAAACTAAAATTTGTGTTGCCTAGTTAACGTTTGTGGTTAAATTTGTGCCAAAATATTTCAAAAATATCAGATTAACATTTAAATAATAAAATGTTTTGCCGGGCGATAGCTAAAGCGAAAACGCTTTTTAAGATTTTGTCACATGTTGAAAAACAAACTGAAAATGAATGAAAAATTTAATTATTTAATATGTTTTTAAAAAAATAATTCAAAAAAGCCGTTGCATCGGCCGGGAATCGAACCCGGGCCGCCCGCGTGGCAGGCGAGCATTCTACCACTGAACCACCGATGCTATGTTTCAAAGTTTGAATTGGTATGAACACATTGTGCTCGACTTTCTTCCACAAACTGATTTGATTGTCTGCTCAAACGTGAATAGATTATAAATAAACATTAGTCTGAGATTTTAGTTGTTGTCAAGGCTGATGGGTTATTTAAACATTTCAACTGATAAGATAACAGCTGGTCACGATTTTATATTAATGTATTAAATTTTCAATGAGTTGATAAGGATTGTATTTGTGTAGGTCAAAAGCTTGCGAATTCAATAGAAATAGCATTGCTATTTTGTATATTACTGTAAATACCTGACGGCATGTCATAATATTCATTGCGTTGTGGCATAAAAGTGACAATAAAAATTTCTAAATTTAAAAATATATTTTCGTGCTGCAATAATTGTATAAAATTGTTGAATTTCATGAATAAAACACTCAGCTTATTACATTAACGTTTACGAAACATTTATTATACAATTCTCATTCAAAAATGATTTTGCGCATTGCAATTTAAAACAAATTACGCTAATTACACAACAAATTTGTAAAAATAGAATTCACAAAGTTGCACAAAAAATAAAAATTTCAAAATAAAATTCATCTGCTCGCAAATTGCATGAATCATGATAAAAGACAAAAATACAAAGACATAGCAAGGCAAAGAATGGGAAAACATAACAAAACAAAACTGGGAAACAAAATGCAAGAGAACAAACATTAAAAGTAATTAAATTCCAAGCAAATAAATTAATAAGAAAACACACAAAAAAAAAAAGAAGAAAATATAAAACTTAAACAAAAGAATTTCATTTAAATGTAAATGAGTACAAAGTGAAAATGCTCAAACGCCCTGCCCAACCGCCCCACCAACACAAAAAGTGGGTGTAGCCAGTTGTTTGCGGTTTTTCTATAAATTTGTATGTGACTTTTGTTATTAGTTTTCAACAGGTAAGTTTGCCCAAAAAGAAAAAACATTTGCGCATTAACGTCAATAGTCAAATGAGTTTTGTGTGCATTTGATATGCGACTCAACTCTGCATAGCTATAAGCCAGCCAGTAATATTTGTATGTGTTTGAGCCTTATTAGTCAAATGGCCAATAGGCTAGTTCCACAAATAGAAGTACAGTAAAAGTCAATTTCGTAATTAATATTCGTTGAAAGCCTTAACAGAATAGGGCACTTCTTCTTCCTCACCCCAAAACCACAATTAGGGTAATTGAAATTAGTCTAAAAGGCATCAACAAGACAAAATCTGCAAATGTATAAAACATAAGTCCAAAAATGAAACGAACCCAAAACTCAATCTAAAGCTGCATTACTTGCAGCTTACTGAATATCATTTTACATATATATTCGTATATATATATTTGTAAGTGGCCTAATATGCAAGTTATTCATAATTATATCATCAAAATTCAGGCATTGGGTATATTCAGTAAGTATATAGATACAACTACAAAGCTTGAAGTGTTTTTTTAGCGTTGTATTATAAGAATACTTTGTTTAAAAGTACATAATTCTTTGCACATATTTAAGAGATTCAAAGTATAAATACAATTGTTTAATTTGAAAATAAAAAATATTTGAACCTTACCATGTGAATAAGTGTATCGACTCTAGTCGAGCTAAACAGTATAAGTTTTCAGCTTGATTTTAGTTGAAGTAATGTGCGATGATATTCACTTGTGTTTGCTATCTGTCATTTGCATTTTAGACTAGTTACTATTCTAAAGTTGATGGTTCATTTCAATTAACTTGTCTCGTCAGACTGTTTGCTGTTGTAAATAAATAGTTGAGGGTGCGTATATAATTAAGAAAACTAACTTAGTACTTTATGTATCAATCTGCACACAACATTTACCATTTGAGTCCTTCAGTGAAGTTGTGTTTATGAAATGATTGCTTTGGACTGGAACTTTCTCTGTGCTCAATCTGTGCTTAAATATATTGAAGAAGAAATTTTTACTAATTTCTCATTATGTTTTCAGCATTGATTATAATTAAATGCTATAATTATTTTTATTTCATTTTTTACTTGCAGGTAAGCTTAATTCTATGGTCACTAAATGCTGGAAAAGTATGAATAATTTATTTACAAGAAACAAAAGGGTAAGCAGGATTATCAAAGCCCAAATATGTCAAAAATTTGAATCAAAGTAATGTGAGCAGAAAAAAGAAAAGCAGGAAAAGAAGAAAGCTTTTTGATAAAAACTAAAATTACTAAAATTCAGAAAATACGAAAAAAAAAAAAAAAATACGAAAACACTTTAAGGAAACCCAGGAATTATGAAAAATTAGAAATTGTTAAAGAGTGTTCAAACTTTCATAGCAACTAAAAGGTAAAGGGCAAATCAATAAAAACAGGCTTGCCATAAAGCGTTGCTATTCAAAAATTCAATAACTATTTAAGAGTTTCCACAGCACTCGACATATTAAAATAAACACTTAACATATGCATTAACAATTGCTTGTGTACAAAGAACATGTTTATTTTGCTAAGACTTTAGCTGAGCTTATCAAATGCGTTTAGTTTGTTTAAGCACGAGCTCTTTATGGACATCATATATGAAATGGCAATGAACCCATTTCTCTTATTAAGTTCAAACTCTGGACTGTGCCATTTAAACTTGTCGTATAGTATTTTTAAACATATTTCAATATTATGACCAGCAGCTTAAAGTCACGCTCACAACTACTTAGCGCCACGGTGATAATTTCGTTGTGTCAATTGCACACGAATATTTAAGTCGCACATTATATATATAGAATAACTGTTTCGATTAGCATTCAATCAAGTGCACATAACTGTTGTTGGCGCGTCATCGCACCTGCTAATTGATTTGCTCTAGTTTTATGTTTTCCATCTCTTCAATTGGTTTGTTCTACATTTTGTCTTGGTTCTATCCATAAATCTGTGGGCATAATATGGCTCATTAGCATGGCATTTGTGCGTAAATTGAAAAATTATTTTGTAAATTGATTGGATTTTTGTGTGTATGTATGTGTTTGTATCTGTGAAATAAATTTTGCGCTTGCTACTAACTTCACTGTGTGCGTGTTCCTGTGTCAGCTTTATAATCCACACTTAATTTGTGTGTTTTGATTAGCACTGCGCTAATGTGTTTGACCAATGTCGCCTCATTTGTATTTTGCACATTTTTCATCCATATATCTTTTCTCGTAGATTTCCTAATTGCACTGATTACAACATTAGCTTTAATTAGAGCAGAAAGTTCAGCAACCTAGAGAACCACGTTAGTGTGATCTATAAAATTATTATCTTGTTAAAATAAAGTTTAATTTAAGTTATGCAAATGTATTTATTTTCATTTTTAGTACATTTGTAGGATTAATAGTGATATAAATCATCAAAATAATGGGTTAAAATAAAGATTTCTGCTGTTAGATAATATTAAAAAGAGGCTGCTTTATCAGTTTGTTGATCTATTAAAAAGATTGTTATTTATATTAGTTTAAGATAACTTGCTAGACAGCTTGTTGGTATAAAATAAACTAGAAAGATTCTTAACTTAAATAAATAAACATATACAACCTCTATTAAAAAATAGTTACAGGCAACTGCTTTAGTGTAACTGTACTTACTGTGTACTGTAGAAACAGCAATTACTATTATTTATTAATTAGAATACATGGTTTGGTTTGGTTTGGTTAGGTTAGGTTAGGTGAGAGTTGTTGTATAACACAAACTGCACCGTAATAAGCTTGCACCGTGTTTATTGACTATAATTATATATATGTGCAAGCTATTGTTGTTGGGGTTTAGCCAACCGGCCTTTTGGGCTGGCCACAATCGTTTACATCGGCACTCTCATTAAATGTAAGTGATTATCATGAACTAAAAAAATAAAAAAATTGTAGTTTTTGTTGTTGTTTTTCGTTATTGTACATCAGGTCGTTTTAGAGAGCAACTTAGTTGTGTATTAACGCTACGCTCAGTCGGTTTAGTTATAAAGTCAGAGACTTTTATTTTCTTGTACACTCTCGGGCAAGTTTTTATTATCTACAAGACATAAGACAAGGTTCAAGGTAAACTAAAATAGAAATAATAAGCGAATCACTGATTAAGCAATCTAGCGCAATTAGTGCTGCTAGCTTGAGTTACAACAAAAAAATAAGAAGAAAAACAGCCCAATAAGTAAAAAAGTAAGCTCAGCGAATTGCATAGTAAGAAAAATCAAAAAATAAACAGTTAAATAAATTAATCGTGTAAAAACTTTGCCGTTTCATGGGTAGAAAACATTTAACATTTTGTTAAAATTACAATTTTTTTTTTTATAATTTGTGATTTTTAACGAACGAAGAAGAACGATATATATTGTCAGCGTTACAAAATGTATAATCTCAATAAAAAAAAATCTTCATAAATAATATGAGCTAAACTCGAAATGAGGCTCTTCAAACAAACTTCAGTTAGTTCAAGTTCCCTTCCATTATTTAATTCCGCCTCATAATAGCTTATCATAATAGACTACAATTATTTGTGAAGCCATACTTGAAAACAAACACTTGAGATGCCAAGAAGACAAAACAAATATAAAAAAGAGAACTATAATTATGAGATGAAACTTCCGCTTATGGTAACGTGTCGACTTGACATTCAATTGGAGGTTTATATAAAGAAAACCACGCAAAATTGTTAAAAGCAATTCAAGGCCAAACAATTCAATGTTGAGCTATTTTTGGCAATCAAAGTGCTGAAATTTTTGTACTAGTTTGATATTTTGTGTTTTTCCTACTTCTTCTCTAGTTCAATTTAAATAAATTTGATGCGCTCTGAGCACAGGCGAACAATTAAATGAATGAAGAAGTGAACGGACCATGAAACGCATTTCAATGTCAATGAACATGCAAATCAAACTGTAGATAACTCAAGAAGCTCACAAGAAACTGAAGCAGTTATAAGTATTTACTATATATATATATACACTATATATATATAAATGGCCATGTTAAAGGTCAGCTCCGTCTCTGTCTGTGTCTCTCAATTGAATTGTGTAACTTGAAATACATATTTAAAACAGTCTCGTGGCATTTATTAAAGATGCATCAGCTGCTCAAGTTTCATTTAATGGTCTTTTGAAGTTGCGCCACATTATAATAATATATATGTATGTTTGGATGTATTTGATGTCGGTATCTCTTTTGAATTGTTGCTCATTGAGTGTCGTAGAGTGGCAAAACATCTCTATAAGCATTAGCTTTGATCTTTTCATATTGCTTTTACCATTACCGTATGACTTGTAACAGAACATTCAATTATGAGGTCGAGAGTGCTACAATTACAATTAACAGATCTTAAACGCATTAAATTATTCATGCATGCATGTAAAAGTTGATGTATGTAAAAGTTGATCTAATTTGCAAGTGTGTTAAGACATTTGTTTAAAGTTAAACCAACAAGTTTTATGTAGAATGTAGAAATGTAGACAAATTGAAGAGAATAGCTTATTTAAAACAATAGTAAAGTCTTATATAAACTTGAATAAAAACAATGAGACAAAGCAATAATAAATAAATATTATTGATGTCTTAAATAATATTAGGATATAATAAAATATAAATTTGCATCAGTTGATTTGAAAACAAATTTAAAAGAGCCGATAAAAATCAAATAGAAATTGCAATAAAAGCTCAACCAGCCCACGGAATATGAAAGGAAGCCCACAACACTCAAACTCATTATTATTGGAATGCCAAAAACAGGGCACTAGGGAAATGCATTAAAACCGAATCGGTCGAGCAAAGACGAAAGAAAATCCGAGTAAAGAGAAATGAATGCAATCGAATTGATTAAGATTTCCATATGACCTGCTTTGCTTTTTGGGCCACATTTGCAATCGAGTGGGGCACATGTCGAACAGCTGGGTGGAATAACCTTACCAACCAGTACGTTCGTTGTGGGGTGAAAAGTGTAGAACATGTGTGTTTTGGATTTGGCATGTGGTAAATGTGGCATTTGCAGCAACTTTTCTTGTGCTTTGTACGCCTGATTTTAATTTCTCGTGCCTATGGTGTCTTTATTTGAATTTGGAATACCTTAACAGTAGGGTGTAGAGTGTCTGTGCTGGTCTTGGCATGTAGCAAAAGCGGCTAACACACATGCATACATTTGCAGTTGGACTTTTCTTGTGCTTTGTGCGCTGGATTTTTTTGTTTCACTCTCCTTTTTGCTGACTTCATTTCAATTCGATTCATGCACTTTGCACTTGCAATCTTCATCTCTTTGTACCCATTTCTTTCCCTTTCCCCGTTTTTCTGTAGCATTTCTTCAGGCCTATGGCATCGTCATAATCAAATACCACCGCATGTAAGCCTGGTCAGGTATTCTACTTCGTTTTTTTTGCCTTGTGCCTTTCTTTTTTTTTGGCCAAGTAGTACATGTATATGACCGACTTGTGCCTTGTTGTCCCAGTTGGCAAGTGAAATGTCAGTCTGTATTCAATTGCAACTGCTCTGAGCATCTCTCAACTGTCAATTGGTGTTGCTTGGGGTCGGTTCTCCAAAATGTAATTACATTAATTGACTTGACTTCGATTTATTGACAGGCAACATATTATGCATAATCAGTACAGTTTTTCTTTGATATTAGTTGCAGGTCAAATCATTTAAGGTATAAATGGAAGTTCAAATCTAATACTAAATAAGGCAGTGGACGTTTATTAACCCTACCTAAACTGCTTCATCACACTGAAAGTTTAGTGACTAATGGGATGAACATTATACCATTGCCTTTGTAAATAGGATAAGCACCAAAATTGTTGAGCTTTATCTCTTTGTCCGAACGATTATGTGTGGTCAAAATGGAGTTACCCACTCCACCAGCACAACCCCTCTGGCAAACAGAACACAATCATTGTTGTGTTCCATTCTCTCTGTTTGGTTCTGTCTGTGTGTGTCACACACAATAAACTGATAAAACAGAATGCGGCCGAAAAAGGCAATTTCGTTTAAAAGCCACAACAGGCAAAACCAGAGGAGCAATACCGCTTTGTATCTACCTCCCCGCAACCCTGCCGAACGCCCGAACTCTATAGAAATGGCGCGCATAACTGCCGCAGATTCATTTTACAATGACAGACACGACATATGAAAATAATGCGTGGCGAACATTTTCAACACAATACTGCAAACCAAGCCTTAAAAAAAAAAACCCCCCAAACCAACCACGGCCCCATCCCTTTGAAAGTTTATTGTCAAACTGTTGGAGGACAAAGCCAAAAATCTCATTCGCTTCAGCTGCCAAATTAGCATAGCTGTAGAAATGTGTGAAGCAATTACTAAAACACACACAAGACTTACTTGCCCAACCACACACATACATATAGAAAGCAACCCCTTTGGGTAATTCACAGTTTGAATTGCATTCAAATGCATTTTGTGTTGTGTTGTGCTTTGCAGCAGCAGCAGGAACAAACATTATGTGGCGCCCCCAAAAGTGGCTCGTTGCCTTGTGCTTCAAAGTGTCTGCCACAATCAATTGTTTGTTAATAATACGCACATAATTAACCAATAAGCAAAGAGCTTTAAGTATTGTTATTGTTTTTTTTTACTCTGTTTGAGTTGGCAATTCACAAATTTTAAATTATGTTGTCCTTAACTTGGCTTAATTGCCTGCCGGTTTTTTATTTTTTGATGGGGTTGGATTGCAACCCTTAACACTTTTCCAGTTTAACTCTCAACTTACCCCAAAATGCACTTTAACGTTAACGTTAACGTGTTTTGTGGTTAATGCCACAATTAAGTGACTTGTCAATTGGTTTGTCAATTGCGACGCTTGTGTTTGAGTTACTTGCAGCTACTTTTCGATGAAGGGTTTGCGAAGTGCTGACATGTTTAAGCTTTGTTGGACACATTGCACTTGTATTGATTGTTGTGGACTAAATGGGGCTTAAATTGTCATTAATGCAATATTGTGTGGTTTTTCAAGTGGCTTAAAATCAATTAATTAGACAGCATGATAACAAAGCTTAACTTTAATTACCCAGACTAGACGTATAAAATGTTATTTCAATTCATTTGTCAGTTAATATAAGTAAACAATTTGTTTTATCTTTTTTTTCTATCCCAAATCAATAAATCTCAGCCAGTTCATCTGTCATAACAGTTAACATTAGTATTTATTTATTTAACCGTGGATAAAAACCAACCGCACAATTTGATTATTTCGGTCCAACAATTTTGTGGCAATATAGAGTTGCATAATCCACTTTTAGAGCGAAGATTAAACAAAAAATTTAACGCTTTTTTGTTGCGACAACATGCAGCAGGCCAACAGCGATAAGCTTTGGCCTGCTCACAGATATCCTGTGTGGACAAGCTGTCATCCACCCTCCCTCCCTCCATTTCTCGCTGTTCCCTGTTGCCCCCTTGTTAAATCTATTGGACTATTTTTGGGATCACAAGTCCTTTGTCAAAATGCGGCTTAAAATATTTTGCGCAAATATTTTTACGACAGGTGCATAAAATGTTGACAGCCTTTCTCTCTCTCACTTTCTCTCTCTCTCTCTCTCTCTCTCTCTCTCTCTCTGTCTTTGTGTATTTGTGCATTAGTGTCAACTGGCCATAGGTGGATATTGCGTATACGTGGTGGTGTACATATTACATAGTTATGGTAATTGTTGTTGTAGTGTCTAAAAACCCGTTAATGAAAGGCGCTCAACTAAATGGAGATTTATTGTTTTCTCCACGTGTTCGCGCTCACAAAATGTTTTTGCTGTTGTTATTGCTGTTTGCTGCTGCTGCTGCTGTCATCTGTATACATTTTCACTAGCTCTCCCTTTATCTATCTATCACTCTGGCCAAAACGTATTTTCATCATGTGTCAACAGTTAAGGTTCAGGTTCAGGCTCGTGTCTATTTTACGTAGCTATTTGCATTGTTAATGTGCAAAATGATTTATGAACCAGGCCCAAAAATATATCCCAGCTGTGGGGTTTTTCTTTTTTCATTTTTTGATAACATGTTTTTGGTTGCGTTGCGGCGTTGCGTGGATACCGGAAGTAGTGATATCGTTTGGGCGTGCAACAATTCAGCAAATACGCTGCTGATTATCACAAGTGTGTCGGCTGATCACAATGACATGGCAAAAAAACGAAAAATGAAATAAACGTGTGAGTTGGGGAAGTCTTTTTATGGATTTATTATAAGTTTCTTTTGTATTGATATTTTTCCTAGTTTTTGCAAGCAAACTGTTAGTTGATTTGTTATTTGTTTTTTTTTTTTACTGCCTGTGTTATGAGGGTTGTTAGTCATACGCCATGTTGCATATATATATATAGATATATATGTATATGGTTATTTGTTTTATTGATGTTAATCATACGCCGTGTTGTTCGCATTAAAAGTTTTGTGTTAAGCATTTTGCCTGTAAGCCTTTATTAAAAAATCTGATTATAAAGTGAAATCAATCAAATTAATTTCTGCTTTTAATATTTGTTAACATTTGCCATGTTGTCCGCCTTAATTCTATCCGTACAACATGTCAATATCTGAGCAAATAATTATACACAAAGCTTTCAAAGTACCCTGCTGAGATAATTCATTAGAAATTAAGGATTACATGTCCTTGTTCTACTTAACTAACCATCTAACATAGATTTCAAAATACACAAATCGAAAATTCAATACAAACAAACATACAGTTACAATATTGATGCTATTCACTTGAAATTTGGTACACGTTTATTTATAAGCCTATTATGTGTGTCTTATCAAGCTGTACATACATTTGCAGCTAATTCAATCGTTTTTGCAATTTAACAACAACATTGCGACATTTGGATGAATGAACTTTAATACCAAAAGCTTTACTCATTACCTATTCAATTCATACCCAATTTCACTTGCCTTTGCCCAAAACCAAAAACCAACAACAATAAGAATAATAATAATTGTAATAATGAGTACAAATTGGGGTTGGGAATATGCTTTGGTATGGTATGTACGTTGTTGTTATTGTTACAAAAGGAGGAACTAATTAGTATAGTCAGCAATTACCAGTAATTAAATCATATTCAAAACTTGGAAGACGACTTCTGTTGCTCCTGCTGCTGTTGGTTGTGTTTATTTAAAACCATAGCCGAGGACTTAACCACGCACCGGCGTAAACTTTAGCGATTTCCTTTTGACCTGCCCCACAAGACGAGCCAAATGAATGGCACTAAGACAGCGAGTCAAACAGACAGACAGACACACACAGACTGACTGACTGACTCACTGACTGACTGACAGACTAACAAAGAGAGAGGGAGAGGCAACTCTCGAGGCAGGTTGAACTGAGTGGTTTGCCCTGGGTGAGTGCAGCCAAGCGGCGTCCACTTGACACACATAACCGCTTGTTCCCAACCCCTTAATTCCACACCCATCCTGCCACCCTGCCACACGCCACCCTTCAAGACGGCAAGTCAACAATGCGCAGGGCTTGAGCTGATTGTGGGGGGCCGACTTGGTTTGGATAGGTTTCTCTGTTCGGGTGTGAGTTGGTCTGTGGGCTGCTCCTAACGTTCGTCTGTCGCGTTCCGGTTGCGGGCAACACCTTTTGCCAAAGCAGCAGCAGCAGCAGCAAAGGATTTTCCACGCTGCAGATAAAATCGTTCACCGCAAAGTTGTGCCATCTTTTTTTTTGTTTCGACTTAGCCACAACTTTTGACTGGTTGACTGTAAGTCTTTAATACCCTGTTAAAGTATGGTAATGTCAAAAGCATAAAGTATTTCATCAAGCAGAATTTACCACATATATTTCATTATTATTACTTATTAAAAAATAAGTAACAGATATCTTAATTTATTTACAAATAAATGGGAACAGCATTTTAAGTTCTACTGTACAGCAAATAAAGTCAGATATACAATAAAAAATGTAGGGTATTTTGTTAATCTTGCAGTCTTTCGACTTTCTGGCCGTTCTTGCCGTTCTTGTTGATGTTTATGTTTGGCATTTAAAATCCAAGCGATTGCAGCTTATTGAGTGTAACGGCTTTAGAACACAACTTTATAAGCTTTCGATTCTTTGTACTGCACGATTTGCCTTGTGTCGTACGTTTCGCTAGAAAGTGTCAACGTTTTACAAATTATCTTTTTGTGCCATTTTGGTGCAGTTTTGGCGTCAGTTTTGCGTGTTGTTAATCAATCCATAAAAAATATTTGTTTATGTGATGTGTCCGCAACGGGGACCACACACAAATCGATACACAAATTAAGTGTTTTAACGACTTGTGACGTCGATCCCACAATGTTAGTAAGCAAACACATAAATAAACAAGTAAACAAACAAACGAGGGAATCTCTTGTTCTGGTTGTGCGTTAATTTGCGCTTGGAAGTATCTTGAATATCTGGCAAATCTCAATGAAAATAAACATTAAGTTGTTTTTTTTTTTGTTTTTTTTTTTTGTTTTGGTACTATGGCTCGACTCGCATTCAATTGCCTGTTTGGCGCCCAACAAATAAAAATAATTGAGTTGACTAACTGTGCTCGCTTTATATATCTTGTGCTTGTATTCTTATTTATTTACTATGGATTTCTTATCTTTGCAGTCAAGTCTGGCATTTGGTTTTTGGACATTGCAAAAGTTATTTTTCTCTCGCGCACATTAAATGTAAGTGTTAATTTATGCTTAAGCATACTTTTCGCTGTTAGCCAATTAAACCTTAACAGCATATAAATATAGCATTATACGCAATAATCTGAATAGTCCTTGGAGTATGCCAAATGGCCTTGGTTATTTGTTAAACTGAAAGTTTGTCTTCCATTTGATGGACATCACGAAACGAATTACTCTTTAGAGATTAATGACTTTAAATAGGAATTCGTTTTAGCTATTTGGAAATTAGATAACGAAATAACTTAAAATCTTTTAGCAACTCTATTTATGCTTAAACTGTTAAGAATATTTTACTAGTCTGTTTACACTCTATTTTTAGCTTATTTTTCAATTATTTTGTTATTGTTCTATCCAAATGTCGTGTGCTCCTTATTATAAGGCCGCTTTTCGCCTTTAGAATAAATTTAGCCATGTATTTTGCCTTGTAAATTTATTTGCATTCATTAAATAAAGGCCTTCAAATAATAAAAGTAACTGTCAACCAAAAATGTATATTTTTATGGAAAAAGAAAAGTGCGATGAAATGCTAAAAAATGAGAAATATAAAGTGTCATCACTTCAGCCCCTGGAAATCTATTACATTATGCATAATATGGATATATATATATATATATTTTTTTTTATTTCGTCAAGGATTTCTATCTCTTTGTGTATGGGCTAGCAGCTAGAAACTCCACCAACTTATTTGTGCCTTGGTTATTTACATAAAAGGAATGCAAATACTGTAAAACTATATTTCAGTGTTGTTGTTGTTTTTTTTTTGCTTTGCTTTTGCTGTTGGCCAGCGTCAAATCCATTTGGCTTATTGTCAGATTTTGACAGTTGATAAACACATCATCAAAATAGTTGGCAAACTAATGTTTGTATACAGATATTTGTATATAGTATATAGTGGCTTAACGCTTTGCATATGGAGCTTTGTCGTAGTCAAAGTTTTGACCTCGGCTGCTGTTGCCAGCAAAGAGCAGCTTCAATTTCAAATCAAATTTCTTTCGCACAACAATTTATATTGCCCCTCTGTATGTTTGCATACATGTAATTGTCTATAGTATGTCTTGCTGCACAAATATTTGCTTTAAACAGTAGTAACTACAATAACAACAACAATAACAACAACAATAACAACAACAATAACAACAACAATAACAACACTAACGATGGCATTGACAGGGAAGCCAAGAAACGAAACAACGAAAGCCAACGACAACATTTGACAAATTTTTTTTTGTTTTTTTATATATGTATATATATTGTTCCTATCTGTCCGACTGTCTCTGTTCTGTCCCTTTCTATTTCTCGCTCTCTTGTTCCTTCTCACTTTTTTGACTGTCGTTTGTTTGACAAAAAACATGAAAATGCGATTTTTAGTTTTTCGTCTTCCCGCCAGCATTGCTGTTGCCATTGTTTCTGTGTACCCTCTACCCTCCGTACCCTATGATACGGATACTTTTTGTATACGTTACTTTATCATGGGGTATATCGTATATACGTATTTTTCTCTTTTCATGTTATTCAATATTTAGAAAATAATTTTTTTTTATATTTACTTTTTAATTCAAAATACAATTCTTTTTTGTTTGAAGAGTGTGTAACGAGGAGTTATTTTTGATAAATAAAATATATAGTTATTCGAGTTACCGTAGGAGATATCTTGCAGTCGTTCGTACCCTATTGTCATCTTTCGTTGTTTGCAACGGATCTAAAATATGATGGCACGCTAAAAGTATTTGCCGTTAAGGGCATTTGTCTGTGCCGTTCCGTTTGTTTTAAGCATCATCCACGTGGCAAAAGATTTTATATATATATATATATATAAATGTGCTATAGATATGCGTAAATCCCCTTTGACACGTTATTTTTTGTATTGCCTTAGGTTTTCACATGTCACAGCAAGCCAATAATATTTATAAGCATTCAATTATGTCGAGTGAAGCGTAAGGTTGTTGTTTGCAATGTGTCACATAGAGATGAAGTTAAAAGTAAAGTTCTTTATTTTCAATAACAAATATTTCTTAACACCTAAGAAGCTCTCAGTTCTCCCAATGATAATGTTTGCTTGAAATGTACGCTATAAGGATGCAAAGTCAACACCGATTAAACCAATCGCATCTGAATAAAGGCAAATGATTAGACAAAGACAACAATATAACATGACCCAACTGAGTCATTTCTAACCCATAAATAAGAGCCACAAAAAGAACAAAAAGCTATGTAGACCCAAAAACCGAACCAAAAACAAGCCGAACGTAAAAACGTCTGTTTTTCCTATAATTGGCCACATATTTTGTTGGTTCTGGTCCTGGCCACGAAACCCCGGCCAGGTAGGTGGGCCAGTAATGTAAGCTTTCGGCAACAGGCAACAGGAATTTTTCGGTTTTAGGGGGCTAGGAGGACCTTGGAGGCTAGTTTGCTGATGTGGTTTTACCTTGCATTTTGCCAACTGGGGCACAAAAGGCTTATCAATATATTTTTGTCTGGATATTTGCACATGAAAATGGCAGACGTGTGCCAAATAAAAAAAAGAAGAAGAAAAAAACTGTCCCTAGTTGATGTTTGTTACGGAAAAAAACCTATCCCAGAACACTCTAATAATTTTTCGAATGCAAATGTAGTTCCGAAAGTGCTGTGCTGTGGTCTTTTATGGAAATGAGCCCAAAGAAGATTTGTGTGATTGAAAAATTTTGAGCATAAAAAATGAAAATGATGTGAACACAAAATAAGCAGAGAGCAAACAGTTGAGTGGGTCAACCGGAAGCCTAATAAAACTGCAGTTGACAAACAAAAACGTAATTGTTATGTGAAAATAATGATTGCATACTTCTAGGACTATACTTAATATTTAAATATTTTAATTTGGTTTCATAGAAATATTTTAATAAATAACCTTGACTTCAAAAATACTTGAGCACGATTACGAAACAAAAATTTTGCTAATTTTCGTTATTTTAATTGATAAGAACTTAAAATTAATTAATGCGCTGTTAATACCCTTTAGAATGTTCTACCAAAAAACCATCAAAGCTAATTCCAACCTCAAGACTTATTTATTGCTGCTATGAAAATGTTTTTATTCAATCATTGGGCACGTTAAGAACGTGGTTGAATAAAATAATGTGCATGTGTCCACGCGGCAAAGAGAGAAAATATAAAGAAAACACTACACACACACACACACAAATTGGCATATACTAGCTCAAGACGACGACAAGACCAGACGAGTTGAGTCAGTGGTAAACTAGAAATAGTCGCAGCTGGCATCTATAAAGCTGGCAATTCAATAGATGACACACAAATTGAAGTAGTGTATGTCCCAAACAAAAAAAAATAAATAAAAGAAATGGCACAAAGCAAGGCGATGACAAGGACGAGGGTCGAAATCACTGCAGGGCAGTTGGCAGCTCTGCAACATATTGGCCAATGTCGTTTTCTTGCAGTTGTTATAAAACAAACTCGGGCATAAAGATATGCAGATAGAGTAAGTCAGCAAATGCAAGCAGTCACAATGCAATTCTTACGATATTAGGTTTACATAAATGTTTTCTTTGCAAACACAAACTGACAGTGGAAGCTTCTCATTGAGCTGAATATCGTTGTGCAGTTTGTCAGTAAGTCAGCACTAAAGTTAAATGATTGTTTGGTTTCTTTTTCTCTCCTGTCTTTTTTCTTGTTGCTATTCTTTTTTTTGTGTCATCTCCTAGTTTATGTTGGCTTTTATGTGTCACACATCTCGTATGATTGATTTGTGTCTGTTTGTTTCGTTTAAATACCCTGTGATGGTTTGAACGATCTGTAATCTTTTTTTGTTTTGTTCTATACTTTTCAAATAGGTTTTCTATATTTGCGTTTTATAAGGTGAACCCAAATTTAGAACTTAAATATTTAAATAAAAAAATATGTCAAATAGACAAAACATATTTTAATTTTCTAACTTAATATTGAAAACTTAATAATGATAGGAATTTTTTAGTCCAATGCAAGTATCATTGCCTGCTTTTTGGAATTTTTGATTACAAAAATTTGTTTGCAGTTTCTTTAGTGTTTTTGTGGCTTTAAATTGCACAATTATTTATTTGCTCGATTGACTTCGATGATTGATAATTCAAATATCCCTTAGACACATTCAAACTAGTTTTTTTTTTCATAAAGAATATTGATTTATTTGTTCAACGGTTTGGATATATCAGGCAGCAGTATAGTTTGTAGCTATGGATTCGGATTCACCTGTTCTAATTAAACAGCCGTGAGCTGACCCACAGACAAAACACAAGTGCTGTGCGGCCATTTTGTTGTGCTATACAATAATAAATATGGCTTCCACCTGACAACTGTGTGGTGCTCCGGCGACCTCGTTGCGATGTTGCCATGTGGGTCATACATACATATAAAACCCATACCTATATATATTGACCACGAATTGGCAAACAAACTCGTGGTTATTTCATAGTTCAAACGTGCAGGCATATAAAAAAAAAGTATTGTATTGCATTGTACTATACTATACTATAAATATATATGTGTGTGGCAAAGTTTCAGCTCTATAAATGATATACAAATAAAATAAAATACAAAATGGCAATTGGCCCAAGTCAAGGCAATGAAGTGCGGCTTTTTGTGCGATTGCACTAACCATTAAGACGGGGTACAATCGCAAATAGTTGAGGAGTGTGCAAATTTGTAAATTTTTTTTTATATATATTTAGTATATATTTTTGTGAATTTAAATAAGCTTTGTATTAATTTGTATAAAACACGTTGTAACTTTTTATTAAGGGTATTCCTTATGTCATTTTGCTTATAGCATTATTGTCCTTATCGCATGTGGCTAATTTGTTTTCTTATGAGGACTATGTTTTTTGCACTACAAAAAAAAACAACAACATTACCAACATTTTATACGCCACAACTATAATAATAACAATGAACATGAACATGAAAAAATATACAAAAAAAGAAAAGAAAAGGTTTATGCGAATGGAAAACCGGAAACCATTTTCCACAACCTTCGGCGTTAAAATTGGTTTTTTCCCCTTGTTTTTTAAAGGTATTGAAATGTACGTACGAAGTATGCATGTGTGTGTGTGTGTACACAATTCGTGTTGTGAAAGTTTTTGATAAGTGTTGACCCTTCCACAACAATAAGAACAGCTGTTATATTTGTTCATTTTTTTGTGCCCTTAGGCAAACTTTCTAGCCTAGGATACTTGATCGACTGATTGACTGACTGATTGATTGATTGATTGATTGATTGATTGATTGACATACTGAGTTAACATCATTCGTTCTTAGCTGTTATTGTTGTTAGCTGTTTTCCTTTGTACCAAGTTCTGTTTGCTATGAAGAAATTGGCATTTATTGGCAAATATTTTCAAACAGCTGCTCAAAACCTTAAAAAAGTTTACATTGTGAATGATTTGGCTTTGAATGCGAAACTTGTATCGCTTAAATGATCATTTCGTATTGGATTTATTATTTTTGAAATTGTATTTCTGTTGTTTTTAAAATAATTCGACTGTTTATTGTGGTGAAAATCAGAATTGAAAGAACTTTTTCTATTTATAAAGTAAATACTTCAAACAATTTAAAGAATTTTTTATATTCAATTCTTTTATTGCGCATTGTAAAATGTTAATAAACAAATCCTTTTGAATGTGTTCTAGCCATGACATATTTAAACTTTCAACATGAACAATTTTTGATTTTAAAGAACTTGTTTACATAAATTGGCCAATTGAAAACTGAACACGACAACAATTAAACAATTGGGAGTTTCTAAAAAATGAAATTGACAAACTTTTGTAACCCTATAATAGAGAAGCAATTTTTGAAATAGTTTTTCAAGTTTGATATAAATTTATTAAACTTTTGCTTCAACGCTTAATAATCTTTTTTTCACATTCAAAATACTTGAGAATACTTTTTACAGGGTAGTATATTAAATTAATAAACAATACTAATTAGCGAATATGTTTTTTTCATTATTTATTTCATGCTCTTTTTTTGCTTTTTATTTATTTACCTGCGATTGTGTGTAAGTGTGTTCGTGTGCGAATGTCGTTATTTATATTTATTTAGTTTTTCAATTGAATTGAATTTCCATTAACAAATTGCGTTTGCAGAACACCGGTGAATTTTACTGCTCGTCGTCTTCGTCATTGCCGGCTGTGCCAGTGTTCAATAATGTTTTTTTGTACGATTGTACATTTTTTCCATTTCTGGTTTATTTATATATATATTTTTTTTTGTGCACTGTTTATATTGGAGTTTATTTTACTGGGTGTACGGGTTTTTATTTTTATGCCCGTGCTTTGTTTTATGGTTGAGTGAAGAAATTAAAACAATACGCACAGGTTTGCAGACGCAATTGTTTCTGGCGTGAAATATTTTTAGACGTTTTGCGCTTGGCCTGCCAAACGGAGTGGTTTACTTTGATTAAGCTAAAAGGCAGAGTGCAAAAAAAATATTAAATGGTTACACTTCCATTTTGTGTTAGAGGTTTTGAAGTGTTTTAAAAACATAAGTTTTCAACTTAAAGTGTTATAACATAAGTTAAAAAATTTAAAGTGTCAATAAAAACAGCAGGCACATATATAGTATGTAAAACCTTCTCATCCAAGAAGAATATGTATTAAAAACTTAGCCAAACTTCAACAGCTTTCTGTGGAACCTTTCAAGAACAGTTCATTCATGCACTTAACTTAACTAATGCCGCACACACCACATAATTCATAAACATTTGCCATTGCAAAAACATGTCACACAGCTGACCCAAACCCACTTCAACACTTTGTGGTCTTGCCAAAGCACTTTACGGTACACTTGACAGCTGCCAACCACTTCCATTCCTTCGATCCATTGCTTTGCCTTTGCCCCATCTCTCCTGATGTCTAAACAAAAGCATTCCCTAAACGAACTTTTACTCAGCTGCTAAATTATGAACAGCCTTTATTGCTGGTGCCGGAACCTTGACCGCATGACAAGCTGAAATTGTTAAGCAAAGCTTTTTTGGTAAATGGCATCAGGAACCGCAGAATGTCAAACACTCTCTTTAAGACCACGATGGTGAACGGAAATATCTCGATGATAAGCTACAATTAATTCATAAATTTTCTAATTTTTTAACTTTGCAAAATTTTAGAGTCAATTAGCTTTCGTGTGTTATTTAATCCAATTATTAATTATCCAGTTACGCTTTGAAAGTTTTTTATTATATTTTTTAAATTATGTTCATTAATAAACTAAATGCATGATGAAAAGTATTGGCAAAATGTTTTTGTTTCAAAAAAAAATTAATTTTATATTACTACTTAAATTTATTTTTGTTTATCGCTCTACTTTTTTTCTTATCTTATGTAATCTTATTTAACATAAAGAAAAACAATCATAATAACATATTTTATTTTTTTAACCCAGAAAAGGTATAAGAAAAGCTTGGCTAGTTTTAAGACGTACACAAATCTTTTCATTAAAGGGTATTTGATTTTTCACCAAGTCATTATGGCTTATTTTGCAATATTTATTTCAAACACCTCATTTGAATGACTTAATTTAAGGCATTGCTAAATTTATATTTTTCTTTTTGTACTCCCCTCGCCCCAACCCATTAGGAAGTTAACTTGGCGCCCATAATTTCCAATTAGGAGCTTCACGATGTGGCATTAAAATGAGTAAGTTGAGCATTTTGCGTCGTGCTGAATCATAAATAATTGAATAACTTACTCATTTCATCGTTGGTTGGTACTTATTCTTCTTCTTCATCTTTTTCTTTGGTTTCTCGACAGGCAAAAACAATTCCTTTTTTTTTTGTTGTTGTTGCGTCTTTAAGTTGCCATTTTGTTTGCCAGACACTCTCTCTTATCTAACGCTGACATGCACATTATGCTTTCACCTCCTCTCAATTCCTCTTTCTCTCTGAATTTGTCGTCTGCTTAAATTTGTCACAAGTTTCTCTCTCTGATTTTGCTTAGGGTTTTTTTTTCATGCCTGCAAGTTTATCAATCATAATGTTCTTTGCTGAGTCGTCTTCTCATTAATGTTGGCTCTTATCATCTGGGTTGGCTGTTTATTTTTAGCATGCAAGCGATTTCTTTATTGTTGGACTTAAGCTTAACGTGGCTAACTTGGACTGACCTGCTTGCTGCAACGTTCGCGTAATTGCTTTATGAACTGATTTATGCTTATCTTTTAGTCATATTTTCACATTTACCTTTATCTCGCCCTATCGTTTTACCTTTGCACCGTCGCACAGTTTGACCCTATTTCTTTAAAATAAATTTCGTCTGTTGTGAGTGTGTGTGCGTTTGTGCATGACTATTAGGGGAATTTTTTAGTAAACATAATGGGTGTTTCTTTGAAAAAGTTATAAATAATTGCCCATATCTTCTTATTAGTTTGTGTCATCAGATTTTATTTAAAATAATCTCAAAATTTTTCACAGAATGCTAATTTTTTAATATTTTTAAGTTGTTATACCATTTGTAACACCCTGTTTCTTGCTGGACAATCATCATAAAACTGGCATTAGAGTGCAGTGAGCTCGCAAATAGCTTCACCTGCCGACACCACCCCCAGACACACCTCCTTTCTACTCTTTCACACACAAACACACACACACGGGGTCATTATTTCAAATTTTCACACTAAGCTGCACGATTTTTATCAATGGAATGACTAGCTGATGGCATTCTCTTATAGTCTCTGGCTAGGTCCAGGCAACTCTCATCGATATTTATGTATGTATGGTATAGTGTGGTAAATAATATGGAGCACTGCTATTTGTCTTCATTATAATTATACGCATAGATATCTGCTTGACGAGCAGAGATTTCATGCCACGCACGTAATGTTTAATCGCACAGCAATTAATGTATCTCTCGGATTCACTCTGTGGAGCATTTCCGTGCTTAATCGTGACTGAAAGAGAACGAAGCGCACATTGCACATAAAGTATACAAGATAAGCCAAAATAATTACAAAGTATGTAATGTTAAAGGAAACGAATTTAAGGTACCCCTACCAAAAATAATAAAAAATTAAAAGAAATAAATATAAATTGTTAATTAAGAACGAGAGAAATATTATGCTAGTTTTGAACTTACATTTTAATTTTAGTTATTTAGAATTTGTAAGTTTTTTTTTTATGTATTTAAAAATATTATTGGTTTAATATTTTCTTTTTAATATATATTATATAAAAAAAACATTTGTTAATCTTTGTCTTATACATTTTTTTATTTTTACGTAAGCATATATATTTTTTTTTTATTACTGAAGTGTTTATTATCAGAACAAAAAATAATCATATTTATTCATTTATATTCATATTAAATTTAAATCTTTTCTTGTTAAGTTTCAAAACATTTCGTGTGCATACCATTTTGTGCTTTGTTTAATCGGTGTAAACAGACGAGCAGTGAGGGAAACAGCGTAAAACTTGGTGGCCTGACATGTTTCGCTTTGCTGCAAATTAAATAAAAATACAATCAAGCGTCGAGTGCTCTTCGCAATTCTCTCTTCTGCGCTTCTAACGCTAGTTCCGCGGCTGTCACTTCTCACTGATGCCTGCGTGACTCGACATTAATCTGCTGGACTCTAGCTGAATGCAGTTGCTTCTCCGTCTATCTCTTTTAATTTTCATTTCAACATAAATATTATATATATATATGTGTGTGTGTGAGTGTGTGTGTGTGTGTGTGCGTGTTAGTGTGGCATTGTTGAATGAATGCGTACGTGCCTGCAACACCTAAATGTATGCAACAACAATATTTTGGACAAGAGAGCAAAGGAAAAGTAACAGGATTTGGGAAGTAAGACAATGTGAATGACGCTCAAATTGAAATTCTTTATTTGCGGTGTAGTGTTTTGTTTGCGTAAGCGGCCTGTGACCCCTAACAGCTCTCCAACCGCACTTCTCTCCTTGCCACTATATACTTTCTTCTTTGCATTCTCCCTTTGGGCTGCCTTGTCTAGTTATTCCTTTGCCTGCCTGTCTCTTTCTTTCTCTCTCTCTCTGCTCTTTGGCAGCCTTAATGTATGCAAAGGATTTGCTGCATTTTAAAATGCCCTTCTCACGTCCTGTCTGTCTATTGGCTAGCAGCTAGAATCAACTCGAGCCAAGGGGCTTGTTGATGGACATCTCAGTTTCTGAACGCTTTTTTGTTTAAGCAAGCTCGAACAAATATTTTTCAATATCCAAATTGTTGCCAAAAAATGTATAAGTACAGTTTTGGGGCTAAAGGCATTTGGAAAATGCATATTTGTTTGGCTTATGCAGCAAAAGAAACGATTTTCTTCTTGTTTAAAGAGTTCTCGGTAAGATCGCCATCCCTTATGTAGCTTGTTTGATTAAAACTGGTTTTTGAAATTTAAAAAATGTCTATGCTCTTTCAAATCTTTCCTATTTTCATAAAGTAATCGCATACTAACATAAAAATATATATAATACTTGAGACGACGTTTGTGATACCCTTTAGTTGAGCACTCTTTTTCACTTTTTTAATCACAACAAACTGTCAGGTTGCCATGAGCATACACTGCATACTAATTAAGTTTCATGTTGTTATTCTGATGTATGCCAATGTGATATGTTAAATTTAATTGTAATTGTCAGAGCCATTGCCATTGCCATTGCCATTGAAATGTGTCATTTTAGATATCGTTTCGCATTTAAATGACCAAATGCGGTATGCGATAACGAAGACAACATGAAAGCTCTTCACATATCTAACAGTCTGACAGACAACATGAAGAAATAGGTGTGTCTCGTTTGTGTGTGTGTGTGTGTGTGTATTTGCATATCGTTAAAAGTGCATTTATATGTTTTTTTTCTTCCAATCTGTCACTTTTCTATCTAGAACTTCATTATGATCTGGCTGCCTGTCTGTTGTTGTTTTCAGCATGATAGAATGAAAAAAGGGTGAATTAAATTTTTGTAATTAAAACGAATTTGCATTGCATAGTTCCGGACGTGGCGCACCTGACACCCGCTGGGATACAACACACACACAAACAAACACACACACAAACACACACACATACACACATGTACACATTAGTCTACTCATTTCGACAGTGCCTGCAATTCAATTATAGCCCAAAATGAGTGCAGCAAACACTCGAAACATACTCAAACTCACTCACATAGAGTCACACACTCACACATATACATACACTCACTTACGTTACGTTTTAATTAAATACATTTTGTGTGTTTCCTAACGTCATAAACATTGCGGCGAGCAGAAGAAGCCATAAAGGCATGAAAATGAAAACATTTAACCATTCGTTACGTTGCCCTCCCATCAAACCACAAAAAGGGTTATATGTGGGGGGGCGGTGGTGGTGCAATGTTGATCCAAGTTAAGCTCTTTCGTGTAGTTAGTTTGTGTATATGCATAAAATTCAAAAGAAAATTGCCTCAGCAGTTGCTGCCTGCCTGCCTGAATTTCCAACAACAACTGCATCATTTTGAACTCATCGTCACCAGATTTTTCGCCACACATGTAGTTGGGAAATGCACAGCATAACCTAACCAGATTGAATTTAATGTGAAATTCATATTTTAGCCAAATTATAAATAATATATATTTATATAAATTTTTTATAATCGATTTTCTCTTAGAGTTTATTAAAATTAATTAAATAAACTAATCATTAGAACATAGTTTATTTTTTAACAGTGTAATACATGTGTGTGTGTGTGTGTGTGTGTAGCATACAACATCGTTTTGTTTTGCAGCTGCATTGCAACGCGCACATAATCAAATTTAAGTTGACTGCCTCGACAAAGTCATTTTCTGCCTCTTTGGTTGTGTTACACAACTTGTATTGAGCTGTGAGACAGGCCTGAGCATTTATTCGAACATCCTGCCTAGTTTTCTAAGCCTTGTTATGTGAACTGAACAGTTTTCATTTGTCGGACCGCATCCGATTTATCCTTGATGAACGTTTACAACTCACAATTCGTTGCTAATGCCGCCCAATTTGTGTCTGGTTATGCTCCTGGCAACTAATGTAAACTATTGTCCGGTGTTCGTTGAGTGAAAACAATCGAACAAGGTTCAAAATATCACATCAAATGCAAGTTTTGTGAAGTCATTTCATGTTGATAAGTGAAATGTTCTGTGAAAATGTTCTTTTTTTTTTTTAAATCAAATCGTAAACTGATGAAAACCTTTAAAAACGCTTCCCAAGACACTTTCGTAACAAATAGATATATTTTTTTCTAGTCAAAAACCTATTCACTGTAATACGGCTTATGAACTTAATCAAATAAATATTTACAAGTTTTTAGTTTAAATTTTTAATGCTTTTTATTTATATAACTTCTTTTCGAATGTTTTTAGCTTTAGTGCTCTGAAGTCTTTTGTATTTTCTCGCAAATGCTATACAATCTATACTTAAAACTTTTCATATTAAGCAGCATATCTAATTTGAGTATTGTTCAGTGAGTGCATTTGCAGCTTTACTTCCCCACAACTTTCTAGTTAACAAATATTTGTGGAAACAAAACAACTTCAATTTGCGCATCTGCCCACAACTACAGCTGCTAATTAGGCAACATTTTTATGGCTAACTTGGCCCATATTTCTATGGACCAAGCATCCAAACCACTGACACAAACAGCTATTCGGATTCCGCCTTTTGGGACTGGCCAGAAAACCAACTAACTTTGCCTTGTATTTTGCCGCATTGGATCTCGACGTTGTAGTAAATTAATATTATTATTATTATGATTATTTTTGGGGGAGACAAGAAGATGTCGTGGCTACAGCTGCAGTTTCTGGCTCGTTGGCCGATGTGGTCATCCAGTGTCGAAACTAAATACTAAGCGGATTTAATAAAGGCCCGTCCAGAGCTCAGGAGTTTGCAAATCAAGTTGTGTTGGCAAATGGGTTTTGAGGCTTTTCTCTCAAAATTAGCCAACAGCAAGTAATTATTTATATGCGAGTTAGTGATTGTTGTTGTTGGACCCAGAAAAGCCTTTAGCTTTTGGTCCGGCCAGAGCATAATTGCCTGTGGCTTTGCTATGTAAATTCTGTCATTGATTACTCGTTCTGTGTCTGAGGCCAGAGAACTGTCGAAACTATACATATATATATATATATATTTTTCTCAATGTTGTCGTTGTCGGTCGCCTGAAGCTTTTTGGTGCTTCCATTAAATATGAATATTTATTTACATATTTGAAAATATGAAAACAAAAATATCATGGCATAACGTAACGAAGGTGAATGTTAAAAAATGAATACTTGAGTGGGGTTAAAAAATAACATTAAATGCCATTAAATCAAATAAGTAAATTTAACATTTTTAATATTTAAAAAACAAGAACAATTTTTTGTTTTACGTGTAACGCAGCTTGCTAAATAAAAGAAAAAATTCGTTGGATCATAAAAAAATGTGCTGTTGTTTTCGATGTTGCTACCAGAACCACCAACTGCCCCTAACAAGCAACAACAATGCAAACAAAATAATAATAATGCTTTACCAAAAGTTCTGGCAATAATAAAAAAACAAACAAAAAATGTATACATATATATATATATATATTTATGTTCAAATACAGCTAGAGCTTAAGTTAAACAATTTTTTTGTTATTTGTATTTTGAATTTGGATGCGGGAGCCGTGCGGAGTTTTCGATTTAATGCTTCGTTACCTTTTTTTTTCTGCAAAATATTGAAGTGGCCAAAGCCACTCCAGGAACAAGTTTAAAGTGTGTGCTCTAAACAAAAAAATAACAGAATTGAGCTGCCCCCCCAAATAAATATTAGGGGCCTTTTATGGTCGAGGACTTGTGCCAATCCATAAAACAATAACTAGAAGATTTATCGCATAGCTACCTTGGTCTTGGAAAATATCTTTTTTGTTCGTTCGTTTCGCAAATTTTTAAAAAATGTGAGTTTAGGATTTTGTTTAGGAGCGGGCAACAAGAACAATTTTAAATGAATCCAAAATAAAGCCAAGCACAAACTTTGCCAATTTTTTGTGTCCTTTCAAAATGTGGAGAAGACCGGAAAAGAAAAGTGATAATGGGAAAAATGGCAAAATAAGTATTAACTGTTTGCTTTTGCCAGCTCAGTGTGGCCTGAGGCTAAACAGTCAGGAAGAAGGACGCATAATGAAAGAATTACGAAATTGAAGAAGAGGCAATTCAAAAAAGTAAATAGCATGAGGTTATATTATTAAAGCACAATATGCAAAATGAAAATATATGCTAAAGATAAGAATTTGATCGAATGCGATTTTAAAAGAAATTAAAGCTCAAAGAAAATATATGAAAAGTTAGTCATGAGTGCCTTAACATGAAGATACCGTGAAAAACATAAAAAATTTAAGTTTTATTAATTTTATGTTATTTAACAGCAAAATTAAGTTTAATATTAAATAACATTTAATGTACAAATATTTGTAGCTTTAACTAATAAATTTGTTTGCTTAAGGCAATTACCGATATACCGATACCGCAATTACACACACACATACACAAACAGCACACACACAAACACACACAGCACACAATATCGCCTCTCTGTTACGCACTCCTTTTAGATATTTAACCTGTGTTTGTGTGTTGTGTATGTGCATTTGTGACATCAGCTTGACAAATCCTTGAGGCAATAATAAATTTAACAATGGCATTAGACGAGTATGCATGCATAATTAGCTAGAATATCTCATTTCTGCTTTATCCTGACAGCACGTTTCTTCCCGACTTGAAGTTGTGGTGTATACGTATGTACCCCGCGGTTATGACGCATGTGTGACATTAGCACAAACATATCCGAGAGCCTACATTGCTGCTTATCACAGTGGGTGGCCTTCTACCCCAACTTAATGCCACGAAGTGCTTTGTTGTCCGCGCAAACTGAAATTAAGGCAATTGGCGAATGCCTAATGTGAGATTGGCCTTTAAATAGGCCAGTTATGTTGGGTTAATCTCAAGATAAGACCTAAAACAATAAGAATGTGAATATGATTTAAGTTCATAATCTTACATTTTTTTTTTTTCTCAACTTTACATTGTGTGCGTCTAATTCTTGCATAGAAACAATTTAAGTTCATATCAATGGGCATACATTTCAGATTTAACTGCAAACTGCTTTGTTTTTAACTACTTTGAATTAATTTCAGCTTTCGCTATTTGTTCACCTGAAATGCTAATAAACTTTCGAGTATTGTTTGCAGACTCTTTTGTTCTTTGCTTGATTCAAAGACCTTTGATTTTATGTAAATATTTATGAATTGTTTTGTGTGCAATGCAAAACCAACTTTAAATTAAGCTTATTTTGACCAATGGCCAATTATGTTTTTCCCTGGCTTTTGTCATTGCCTGATTAGCTATCTCACTTTGGTTAACCCTACCTTTCGTTTGTGCACCGTTTTGCCGATAATTCAACCGCAATTACGAAAAGTTAACTAAAACAAAAAATCCCATTTGCCCTCAGGTCCTTGACTGAACCATTCTTGACTTTTAAAGGGGTTTGCATAACAGTTTGCTTAATGCATGAAGGTTTAGCATTAAATTCGTATATATTTCCAAAATTCCTTTTAACAATATTAATTTAATTGAGCACACACAAATACTTGTATTTAATTAACTTGGCCAATACAGCTGTAACTATTATGCTCTGAGTGAGCTTAAAACTGGATCTGCAGCTCGAATACTAACGCAAGCGGCTTTCTGCACTTGGGCTGAGATGTTTATGTATTAGAATAAAGTGCCTTCGGAATTAATTTCATTTTAAGCGCATTACGAATTGTTTTGCATTTGCCTTTGCTTTGCTTTTCCATTATTAATCAGATCAAATGTACTTTAAGTTCATTAAAATAAATCATTAATTAATTAATGAATGTTGTAACGTTTTCATACAATGTAATTGCTAATGTGCTGGAAATGCAATCATAAGTTATATTTCTTAACCAACAAAGCTGAAAGAGTCATCAAAAGATTAAATATTTTGTCAAAAAATCAAATCCACTTAATAATAAGCTTTAAATATTTACTTTGACAAAAAAAATCCTTTGTGAATTTGTTTAATCATTAATTTTTGGCATCGCCACAAAAACTTTATTGATTCCTTTTATTATTTACTTTGAAAAAAATTCCTATCTGAATTTGAAAGCCCATGTTTAATCATTAACACGTCACAAGAAATTCATTAAATCCTTTTACAATTTACTTTGAAAAAGAAATTCCTATCAATTTCCATGTTTAATCATTAATTTTTGACTTTGCCACAAAAATTTAAATGCCACAAAAAATGCATTGAAACCATTTTTTTTCCCCAAGTTAAGCTTCCTGGAAAAAATTGGATAAAAAATAAAAACAAGAGAAAAATGTTACCTGCCATAAAAAGCTTTTGCGCTGCGGCACAGTCTCTATAAATAGCTTCGATTGCGGCAGCTGTCAAATTCTCTTCCTTCTTTGCACGTTACACAAGGTGTCAAAAAGAAAAAAAAGAAACAATAATGATACTATTTATAACCTATCTGTCAAATGATAGCGGAAAGTCAGCAACTTCCTTTACATTCTTCGCATGTTCATTAATGATTTTAAGCTTTTTTCTGTCAATTTTTTTTTCTGTTTGGCTGCTCCATTTTTATGCCCTAACAAAATGGCGATTATTATTGTCATAAGGAGATGTATAAAACATAAATAAAAGTATTTTTCCGTTCACAAGCCAAAAACAAAGATTTTTTTTTATAGCAATTGTTATGCAAGAGGAAAATATCTAAAGTAATAATAATGAAAATTTAAGCTTAGAATATTTATGTTGAAAATTCCCATATAAATATTTTGACAATCATTTTTAATATCTAATTTCAATAATATATTAAAACAAAAATATCTCCAAGTTGTACTTGAATACAGTTTTAATATAAATATAGGTAATGCTATAATATACTTAACGCTTTGTTTTTAAAGTTAGAAGGCTATCAAGAATATCTTGTCGCTATTGCCTTTGTTTTGTTGTCATTTTTAATATGCCAGCCATTTGCTATAGATATGCAGATATGTAGACATTGAGATTTTTTTGTAACTTTTTTTGGTTTTTTTTTTTTGAAGGAAGTGGGATGGTCGTTTATTTTTAGCGTAGGGGCCAACTTTTGGGCTTCTCGTTTTACGTTCCATTTGGCGGCTTTCATAAGCCATAAAATGTCTGCCATTTTGAGTGGCGTTGGCCATTTGTCTCTCTCTCTCTCTCTCTCTCTCTTCTCCTGCTTTTATACTGCACAGCAGTTTCGTAATTATTCTATTCAAGAATGCATAAAAACATTGTTCCCAAAAATTTTAAGTTGTTTTTTTGTTGCGATGGGAATTGTATGGTGATGGAAACGACTTTTAAAATGTTTCTAATGCATTTTAAATATTGTCAATAAATTTGTAATATTGTTTATGTTTTTCTTGTCTCATTTCAGCGCCAATTAATTGAAACTTGTTTTGAGGTAAGTGCAGGAGTTTATTTAAGATAGTTCAAGAAATTTGTTAATTATACAAATTATGTATATGTCGAAAAATGTTCTAGTTTTTTTTTCTTTTTTTTTTTTTTCGTACTTTTGAGAATGTGCTCTTTTATATATATCCTTGTGCCTTAATGTAAACCTAAACTTAATGAGTTGGTTCACCAAACCCAACATCCTTTCCGCAGCTCTTTATCAACAATTAGAAAAAAAAACTATCCTTGCTTAACAGCCAAGAATTTTAATTGCAAACGAAAAACGTAACGCCATAGAATACTATATGTGTTGTTAGCCTAATTGCAACCGCCTGCAACTAAATTTTTGGTCTAGCCGCCAATGAAGCATGCAACGCCCATTTACCCAACCACCCAACCTTCAACTCATTCTCCTTTTGCGTTACGCTTAACTGCAGCTATCGCTTTCGACGAAAACGCAGTGTCAAGCGCAAAACCCGAATGTAATTTAAAATTTTTGTGTCAACGTTGGCACAAAATGTACAGCAATTTCGATTTGAATAGAAGTTTGTCCAAAATAGAAGAACGCAGATTTTTAAGTTGTTGTGTTACGCATAGTAAATTGTTTTTTTTTTTTTTAGTTTCAAAGCTTTGCTTTGTATTTCTAAATTATTTCAATTTATTTTTTCTCATGTTAAAAAAAATCACAAGATTTTCTTTGAATTCTGTTTTCTGTTCCAAATTTGTTTAATAAAATATAGGTTAAAGTTCCTATTTGTACAAAATATGAATATTTAATTTATTTTCAAATATATTATTATTTATTTATTATTAAATATATTATTATATATATATTTTTGAATAGATTAAAATATTTATTTTTAAATAAATTATTAAATATTTATTTAATTTATTAATATATAACTATTTTTTTTTTTTTTTTAAAGTAAGTAAGGTTGTGAGTTTTTCTCATATTAGAGTACAAAATTTATATATTCTATTAACCTTAGCTTAAATTTTAGAGTATCAATGTTTGGGCATCAGTCCAGATAACATTTATTACATTATTTGCAACGCTTTGCCTGAGGATGCTCTTTGATTAAGCGCCACAAATTATGCTAACAAATCCGTGAGCGAAGTTTTTGATACAGTTTGATTGGATTTTTTTCCGTTTCCAAAATTCGAAATACTGTAAAAGCAACCAAAATCGATATTCTATAAATATGTACGTTAAAATGCCTGTTGGTTCTTTTATATATCTAAATAGAGAGGCGGCAAACTTTTTGCTCAAGCGTAATTAACAGGTTTAATAGCTGGTCATAGCCCAATTAAACAAGCGCAAACCATAGAGAGAGAAAATGAGAGAGAGTAAGAGATAGATAGAGAGAGAGAGCACTTGCAATACGCAATTTAATCGTCAATCGCGCATATTGCGTTGCCCGCACACTTTTGTTGGCTGCCATCAATTTACGCCGCTTAACTTACGCCAATTATGCAATTGGGTTGCTACAAAGAGATTGGGTGAGAAAGGTTGAGGTATAGGTTTGGGCGTGGCAAACTCGTTACGTGCAGCACTTGTTGCCACCAAGTTGGCCGTGTTATGCAAGTGGCAACTTTGACAGCGTTAATTTACATGCCTGTCGTCCTTCAGTTTTACCTAACTACCTGCTGCACTGCTGCCACTCCCCCTCAGGCACTTTTCAAAACACAACAGAGCACTTAATGTGTGTGCGTATCGTATTCAAGGCATAATTAATGCGTTTGTGTGCGCGATAACATTGATCTACATCTGCATATGTGTGTGTGTGTGTGTTTTATCGTATTGTACTGTATGTGTGTGTGTTTGTGTGTTGTGATGCATTGGAATTCTCTAGCTGCCTTACACCTACATGTGTTGGTATTTGCTGATTCGATTAGAAGTTGAAGATGAAAAATTTTTTGCTGCATGCACATTCTTCTCTGCAAAAGTGTATGTGTTGTGTGTGTGTGTGTGTTGGGTGTGGATGTGTGTGTGCAGGCTAAATGGACTTTTAGTTGAATGCTGCTTTGCGTTCTACATGCATAAATTACCATCAAACTGTGTGTGCTTCACTCCATGTAAAAGAAGGTAATAAATTTTGCATTTAAAACGCAATGAAATGCGAACTTTTACTGGTTTCAATGAGTATGTATTTTTCGATGTTAAAGAAGTGTAGAAGAACATTGGAAAAGAGCTTAGAAAAAGTTGATAAATGTTAGATGAAGCTGGAACAATTGAATATTGAGTTTTCTTAACCTATTTTGTACATTATTTTTATAAAACTTTCTTAATGCTTTCAAGTGTAAACAGATTATATTTTTTTAATTGAAAGTTTAACTATTATTTTGACCGTAACTGTATCGTTTTTCTCTTGTTTTCCTCACAGTCAACATTCCGACGGCAATCACGAATTTATTGCTTGGTTTATGCACAGCACTCTAATTCAATTGATTTACATGATGGATACACCGTTTTTAAACATCTATAACAAAAACAACAACAAGCACACAAGAGCACGTACATGTCTATGCATGTATGGCTCTGTGTATACATGTTTATGTAGCCAGACATTTCACACGTATCATAGAAGCAGCCTCCTTCCTTCTCCTACCTCTCCCCTTCCAATCCCTAAATCGTAACCATTATGAACCATTTTAACGCGACCACGCATAAATTGATGTGCGAGCTCACTCTGAGCTGTGTTGTTGATAGGCTTTGGAGGTTGATTGGTCAAAAAGGGTGTTCACTTGGTGTGTTTTGAGTTCCGTTCGAGGGGTAGTATGAGTAGTATGAGTGGATATGTGTTTAAGAGCTGGTCATGTCTGCTGGTCACAGATGTTGTGCTTAAGTGACGAGAGACCAGGCAACATCCACCGCAGACAACAAAAACATTTGTCAATTAAGTTGTTGCTGCTCAACAGTTGAGTCTGCGGCCCACACTCAAGTTCAAGTTCTCACTCACATTCTTTAAAGGTGCTGCGTATCAATTTGCATAAAAAGGTTGAGTTCTCAACCCCTTATATTATGTTAAAACACGAAACCAAACCAAACCAACTGTTGCTATACCAAAGGCAAAGGCAACCCTTCAATGTTTTGTTCTGCGGTTCAATATCCATGCGTTGATTAAATTTTATAATTTTTACGCACAATTGAGCGTAAAGGGTGCGAAAAGGTAATTTAAATATGACCCTTTTCTTGTGGTATTGTTGTTGTTCGGTTTTGTTTATTTGTTTGTAAATCAATGCGTGAATAACTTTGAGATGTTGTTGTTTTTAGTTGTTAATCAAAACTAATTACCATTTATTATATATCATTTCGGCTATTTTTGTACTTAAAGAATTTAATATATTTTTTGTGGTATTTTTGGCTGCATACCATTAGGCGTCCGTTTAATTTGCACATTTTTACTTATTGTTAATGTTATTTTTTGCATTTATGTATTTGATTATCAAAAGTTAAAGAGTTAAACTGTTTGGTCATTTTAATGAAGATAATTAAGTTGGACTTGAATAAAAAAAGCTTTTTAACAATATTTTAAGTTTCTGTGGGTAATTTTGATGAAATATTCTTAAGCAGTTTTTGTTGGGAATGATTTCTGAATTAACAGATTTCAATTAATATTTTGTTTATTGTTGTTAATGGTTTGGTGTTTATTTTAACACTTATAGTTATTTTCGTAATGTTTATTGAAAAAATATGTTCATTTTAAATAAAAAGTAATTTTCTGCTTGTGCGTGTCGATGGTCGCGCGCCTGAAGGTATGCAAATATGTTTACATAAGACCATAAAATATTTTTTTCCTCTCTGTGATGTTCGCAAAATTACTCAAGCATTTATCCAATGGCTGAGGTTTCCTGGCATACAAAAAGGTTTAAAAAAAATAAAATGTTTCAAGTATCCCTTTAAACATTTAATTTCCCTTTTCCATTATTATGTTTTTTTTTTTGGGTTTACCGGTTTGAAAATTTAATTTCGTAATTGAACGATCAGATAGTTGCAACCCTCCTCTACCCCTCAATGTTACGTGCGTGACTCGTCTTCCCCTTCGTGCCACTTGACTTGACCCTTGTGTGGGTTACAAGCGGCAATTTAATTGAAAATTTATCAGTTTCACATTTCATTTGCATATGTGCCTGCCCACTTCCGAGTTCTCTGCCTTCTATACCAAACACACACACACACACAAACACATTCAGAGGCCAGAATAATATCTACGTTATTCCAATTTGCATCGTTGACATTTTTAATGCTTACATTCAGATGGTAGACCCTTGTGTTTGGTCTGGTCTGCTTTCAACCGCAATTGGTCCGAACAACATTTTTCCACTAGTGTGTACCTCACAAATATTTTGGATATGACAAAAGTCGAAAAATTTGTATATGTTCGTTTGGCTCTGTCTGTCTCGACTTCAAATTTGAGCAACACGCTTTTATTTTTCATTTTTGCACACATTTTAAAATGCCCTGCACGCTTGCAATGCATGTTAGTTGGTATATTTATGCAAAAGAAGTTTAAAAAAAGCTTCTGCAATGATATAAAATAATTGACTTAAGAGGAACACTTGTGGTTTTAATTTGTTTAAAGCATTAAGTTATCTATTTATTTGTTTTGAAACATTTTTTTCATACAAAAACAATAAGTTATAAATTTCTATAAGGTATGAACAAGTTGATTCAACTTAATCAACTAGAATTTTTAACATATTTTTGTTTGGCATTTTGTGTTTGCCAGACTTACTAGATACTGTAAAATATTTCTAATTGTAAGGCATTTTTTGTTAAATAAGTGATAGTTGAACGAAGAGGCAATGGAGGCGTTGTGAAATATATACGAAATATTTATTAACAATGATGTTAGTTATCGATACCATGTAGTTGAGTGGTGGGTTGATTGTGCTTGTTAGTCCAGTGTTGTTATTGATTTTTGTCTGCACGACAGCGATAAATTAATTAAAATTAATGAGAATTTTGTTAACTTGAGCATAAGTAGTACGCCCACAAAATCAATTTACTCCACTCCATGATTCTCTTAATATATTTTGAGGCACAACTAAATGAAAATATGTGTGTGCGTGTGCCTCAATATCGTATAATATTATTACTTAATTAAAACGGACAAGCTTCTCTTGTAAAACATCTTATTTAAAGCTATGACTGTAAAGTGTGTCTAAAGAAATTGAATGTTTGTGCTTAAATAAATACATATTGTTCTTGGTTTGCTTTCAAATCGATGTAAATTTTGGCTTGATATGTATTAAATATCATTGTTAGATAAACGGGCAACATTAAGATAGTAAAAGAGTTCAAACCAGTCTTTGCAGTCTAAACAAAAATGACTTTGAATATGTACATTTAATGTATAATTTATTCTGCTCCATTATCTGCTTAGCACGACAAGCAGCACTTTAAACATTTATGAAGTGCTGAGCTGCATATGCTCGAGTGCTGATAAACTTGAATGAGCCTCTCGAAAGTGGCGCGTCATCCATATTTGCGCTATTAAAAAACTCCTGCACTCTCCGAACAATTACGAGATGACGCTGTTCAACATACTTCGTATAGCATCGTTAAAATATTTGCGCTGTGAACATTAACTGCCTGTCGCTTAATGCTTATGTTTGTGCGTGTGTCGAAGTGCGTGTGTGCGTGTGTGTGTGTTTGATGTTATATATTTATTTTTATGTTTAATAACAAGCACTGCACTGGCGCCCGCCAATGTGATAGCCATAACAATTTCATCAATTAGGTTGTATATTACATAACATAAACTCTCCAATTTTTTTTTCAACTTTCTGTGAAATTTTCATGAAAAAATATTTTTATTCAAGCATTCTGTGAATTTAACGATCAACTACAATACAATATTGGCTTATTTTCTCTTCAATTATTAAAATAATAATATAATTAAGATAAATAAAAAAGCAACTTGCTTTTATGAACCTAGTTTTGCTACACATATCGATTTTTATGTCGAATGAAGTGTTGGTGGTGTTATTATTTCTCCCGTATTTTTTCGCTACCAAAAAATTATCCAATTATTGTATTAATAAAACTTAAATGTTCCAATTATTGAATTGATGAAACCTATACTCTGTGTTTAGTGAAAACCAAACGCCATATTACAAAAAATAGTCACTAAAAAAATGATCAACTTAATGTTTGGTTTTTGGCATGTAAGAAAAAAAATAGCTTAATGGCGCTCATTTACGAATTGCGGTTGTTTAATTAATAGCAAGCTGATTAATTAATTATTTGTGAAAGAAATCCAATATCAAAACCCCGCTTAGCTCTCCGCCTTCCTCGATTAAAGTGTGTAGCAATTTGTTACATTGGTTTTGGAGGTATCGAATAGTTAACTTGTATACTTTTGTGTAGCAAAAGGTTTAATTGCTAAATGCCACTAATTTTATTAATTGTTTAACGTCGCTTCGTTGTCAGGGGCAGCTTTCACATTTGCCCTATAAAATAATCGAAAAGCACGCTGTACAATTTATAATTGACACTTTTCAGTAAATATATCAAATAAGTAATTTTTTTTAGTTTTACTTTTAATAATGAGTCTTTTAGTGAGGAGAATTAATTTGGATTAAAGCTGCTGTTAAAAAATTTAAGAATTCTGATTCCTTTGTTTTAGGCACATTTCATCATTTGATTGATTTTTTTTATACTCGTATTTTATTTGCAAAATTAAATTTTTATGACTGGCATGAAACAAAATTATACATAAATAAAAAAAAAAATTCTTCTAGCTTTTTTTACTTTCCTCAGTCTAGCAACACATTCTCCATACAAATTCGCAAATCCATAAACATCCGAAGACCGCAAAAACAAAATACAATCTTAAACATCCTGCAATCGAAAGCTTGAGATTATCTTCCTTCCACTTAGAACATCTTATGCTTATGTTGGAATTATATTGCATTTTTATTACCGTATACGCGTATACATCGTATTTTGTTGCTTGTTGTTTTATTTGTCAAAGCAGCCTTTGGGGCACGCAACATTTTAAAAAACAATTTTGTCAGATACAATTTCTTGCTTGTGTTTATAATCGCCAAAATGTATGCATACACACACATACTTAACATATATAAATATATACCGTTAAGCAAAGTTATAAAGAAACACACAGAAACATACAGAACGTATGCGTAATTTTTATTTGCATGCCAGACCAGACCAAACAACAACATCGTCGTCGTCACACCGTCCAACCCTGCGGCTGCTTATCACGTTATTACAGTGTGCGTGGTGTTTGGTCGTCTGTGTGTGTGTGTGTGTGTTTGCAGTTAAACCTTGTATCTTTGTTTTTGTAACACTTTATGCTTTTGTGAACGTAAAGTGTTTTACAATACGTTTTCGCTTTTATTTCAATAATAAAAATCGCTCATAACGAAAATTTAGATTATTTACAAAGTTAATTTCATATTTATTGATAATTCTTCTGCTCAAAACAGTTTCCCCCTATAAGTTTTATTTCTTTAATTAAATTTTGCTTACTTTTTAAATACGTTGCATTTCAGAACAGACTGATTGTTATAAATTTCGCTTTTGTTTTCGCACACACAAATGTGCATAAAATACATAATTTGCGGGCGAGCGAATAAAATAAACAAGTTGTATTTTATGTGGCCAAGCGAAAGGCAACATAAATAATGCGAGGTGACATTTTTGTAAGTGGATGAGTGAGTTTAAATTTTCAGCTTGAGGGTCGATTTTTTATGATTGTGTGTGCGCGTGTGTGTGTGTGTCGCCTGTAATGCGTTTTCATGCCTTCTTTAAAATGATTTTTGCTGTTTCCCGACAGGAAATTATTTTCGTTCATTGTTTTTTCGTCATCGGAAGAAGAAGGAGATATTTGTCATATCTTCTGCGGCATCTGTTGCATCAGTTAATTCATTTTGCGGTTGTGGGCAATTTTTCAGCTCAATTAAGCACAATAAATTAAAAATCACTGAGAATAAAAGCAAAAAGAAAGCAGTAAGGGAAACAATCGCAATACACAAGTCAATAGTAATCAAATTTCAATTGCACACATTTGCCAAACAAAATGCTTAAAGGCAAACAAAACAGGTGAGAAAAACAAGAAATCACAAGAATTTGCCACAAAAGAAAAACTTAATTAATCGACTGAAAAGATACACACACACACACATTCATACACTCTAACGCACACTCTAAAAAAAACCTACACAGTTCAGTTGAGTTGGACGTAAACACCAAAAGACAAACATCAATATTAAGAGAGAGGGTGAGCGAGAGCAGCTCAAAGGCTAGATAAACTCAAAAAGGAGCTTGAAGGCACACCACAGCAGAGCTCGGTCAAAGAGAGGAAATTCAAACGCTTGTTAGGAATAGCTGCGCAATTACCCTGTACATTTTTAATTGCTAAAAGTCTTTTTGGGTTAGACCTTTTTTTTTTTCGTCAATGCCTAATTGTCGCTTAGTAAACATATAAATTTATTATTTTCTTTTTGAATAAAATTCATAAAAAGCATACAAAATTAAACCTAATATTTTCAATACAAAAAAGCCTCGTTGCGCTTATGATTCTGTACAGGGTGTATATGGGGGAAAATAAAAATTTAAATTGAAAGTCTGTTAGAATTGAAGCCTGACGGCTCAGCACTTTGTGATGCAAACGAGTTTGGCATGTGTGTGACGATGAGTTTTTCTAAATGTAAATTATCTGTATGTTGATGATATGGCAGATATATGTAAAAAATACCCAAGCAACAACAATACAATGACATTTAACATTCACAATAGAAGTGGGCTGGCCGAATCCAAATGACAATGCATTAGCGACTGAAAACCAAAACCAGAGCGCCTTCAAGCAAATCAATACACATCCCCTTTTGAGCGTCAGAAGTTGCGCCTCCTAATGTTGAAGGCGTGTCAAAGTAAAAGCTTTTTGTGTAATTGAATGTACCGCACAACACGGCGTATGCGCAATGTCTTTCGCTGAGCTGCCTGCAATGTGTTCTTTGCCTTTTGTGCCGTTTAGCATAGATTGGCAGCGTCGTAAGCCTTTTCCATGCTAAATCTATCGTCATTCTATTTTATTTATGCCTCTCGTTTATTGGTTTATTTGTATAATTTTATGGTATTTTCTTTTCTGTTCCCTTCATGCAAATATTTCGCATTTTTGCATAGTTTTTTGCTAACTGTCGAGTTGGTTTTAGCATTCCAATTGGTTTTCATTTGAAATTTATTTGTTGATTGGTAGAGAACACTCGATGAACAACTTGGAATAATTTGTGTTGGGTACTATTGAAATAGATGGCTTTTATTGTTACTTTGATTTGATTTGATTACGTTTAGAGATTTGTATATTGTTCTCAAGGGGTGAGACACAAAAACCTTTGTTTTTAACATAAATAAAGCAAGATCATTTTTAACAAGCGCGTATAATTCTCAACTAGTTTAAGCGTTTAGCATATTGCCTGTCACATTAAGTATTAATCTACTTACGACTTCTTGTTCCAACGAAAAAAACTAGAAATCTAAAAAAATAGTAAAAGATAAAAGTTTTTTCCCCCAAATATGAGACATTTAGTTTATAATAAGCTCTTAACTTATTAACTCAAACAAAATATTAACTAATCTCTAAACTCTCTCTTTTCAGGTAAGAACCGCTCACAAATAACATTCACGTTATCAATCGTACCAGGTAAAATCAATTTATAAATTCAATTATCCTATCGTAATTGAATGATTTATATCATGCATAAGATATCAATTGAAAACTGATTAATATGCACAGCATATCATGAAGCACAATTTTATTACATCCTTTCCCAGCCTCTCCAACAATAGTCTCTAATAAAAATCAGTGCACGTCTTGTTTCAAAATGGGAAAACTTTTTCTTTTTTTTTGTTCCGTTGCAATTAGAAACATATTTTGAACATATTTCGCCATTGTTGGCACTCAGACATGTATTTTATTTTAATGGCAAATAATAAAAAATGGCGGCGCCGCAGACATGTTCGTCCATGCCGGCAAACTGTTTAAAGTAAAGGCACAAATTCGACGGGTAAGGGGTTAAGCTAGACTCAACGGCACCGGAAATCACTCGGATAAGGGTTGCCAAGTGTCTCGAACGTTTTTTTTTTATTGTTATTGTTGTGTGTGCGTGTTGAAGAGAAAGAGAAATTCGCAAATAACAAGCCACGTCTATTGTTCGCGTTGCCAGCCAGACCCCGACTTTCATTCAATCAGAAGCATCAATCAGCTGACCGAGAGTAAGAGAGAAGGGATGTCTAGGTTTTTTTTTTTTGACTACGAACAAAAGGTTTCATGGTTTTCAACATCATTTCTGTCGATTTCGTGGGCAATGAAGCGCAAGAGGCTTCGGTTCTCATATAGCTGGCGCCAGCTAACACCTAACGGTTCCACCTGGTGCTGTCCACGTATTTATTATGTCATGATGCTGAATGGAAAGCCATTCAAAATGAAAAGAGCACACAACACTTGAACACCAACACACAGCCTCACGTAGTCATGTCTTTATTATCATCCACAACAACCAAAAACGAACAACATCATCATCATCATCATCATCATCATCATCATCATCATCATCATCATCATCATTGTCTGCGTATTGAGTTGTGAACTGTCCAGGCTGGTTTTTCATTCATTGCTCAACTGTTTGTCAGCTCTTGTTTTCTTCCTTTTTCTTCACGCTTTCGATTGATTCCTTCATCCTTTGATTGCTTTTGTGCATTTTTGAGTGTCCAAAGCGTTTGAGTGTAGCTTTTCGCATTTGATGCTATTTACACATCATTGATTCGTCTTTTTTTTCTCATTCAATTGGTGATCAGTGTTCAAATCATTCATTGCGGTTGATAGCCAACAAAAAAATTTAAGACTAGGTTTTTATTTACAGTATTATAACTAGAATTTATTTATAGTGGTGATTTAGATAATCGCGCAATATTCAAGATTGGTGAGCGGAATGAGTAAGATTGAAAGTAAAGTTTTTTAAATAAAACGCACATCAAACGCAACTCTTAAAAATTTAAATAAAATTAATATGTTGATAGAATATCTTTCAACATTTACCATAGAACTTTTTTATTTTGTAACTCATTTATAGCACTTTGGTTCGAGCCAAGCAATCTTTCTTTTCAATTTACTGGCCCATGCAAAACTGTGACATCTGACACGGCTCATTATGCACAAAATTTTGATGACATTGTGACGAAGGGTCCGTTCTCAAGTTCAGTTTCAGTTAAGTTCTTTGTCCAAGCAAAAAAGTTTTGCAACATTTAGCCAAGCTGACCCCAACTGGCAAAAGCATTTAAAGTTCACTTTATGGCTGTCACGACTTTTGCCAAGCCTAGCGCAAACAATTTTACCAAGCAGTTTCAAGACCCGCAGCCGGCGATTGCTCATTAGTTCAACAACTGAATTTGCACACCCAAGAATATTATATAGAGTATAAATATCTATGTGTGTGTGTCTTGCCTTCGCATTTCAATCAATGTGCAAACTTTTTGCCGCACACAAATGCATACTAAAAAGTCCGCCAGCTGATGATGATGATGATGATAGAAAAAGCCAGCGAGCAAAGTTACGTCAAATTGAATTCCGTGCAAAAGTTTTTGCGTATATTTTATTTTATTTTTTTTGTGCTAGGCAGAAATACTAAAAATGTTTGCACATACTATTGCATTTGAAAGTTTTCTTTTGTGATACCCTGTAATCCAGAAAAGAATGTTAGTGTTTGAAAATGAAGAATATGTGATTTAAGGCTGTAAAAAGTAGCTTAAGAACTCGTTATATATTTTATGTTCAGCTTAGCTATATTTCTTTGCTAGTTTTTACCTCTTAGTTTAAGTTTTAGCTTTTTTTGTATATATTTTATTAGTTTTTTTTTTAACTTACTAGGGAATCTGCTGTTGCAGAACTTTTTACTAAACCATAACGTTGTTTTTTTTTTTTCTTGTATTTTCAAACCAATTCTTAAATTGATTTTGCCTTTTATTGGGGGGTAAGCCATAAACTGCTGTAAAATTATTGATGTCGCGTTGTATACGTAATATATACATATATATATATTATTTTTTTGGTAACAACTTCAGTGGAAACATCATGGAACTGATTTGCAGCCGACTGTTGCCTGCCTGTGTGGCTGCCACATGCAGCTGTCTGTCTGGAACATTGAAAGGAGAACAATAGCCATAACGGAAGTGCAAGTTGCTTATCCAAGCAGCTTTTGCCTGGCGTAGGTCCCCCCACACCTACTCCGTCTCTTTGCCAACAATACTACCTCCTGTTGCCTTTTTAGACGCTTTGTTGCGCGCGCTGTCGTTTTCCCTATTTTATTATTACGAGTACCTTTCTATTTTTTTTCGCCCCATTTTCTTAGGTTTTCTTTATTTTTTTCTACTTGTATAATGCTCGCCAGGCGCACATTTGCATATCAATTTGTTTCATTCGTGCACTCAAAGCTTTGCTTCTACTTCTTCTGCTGCATTTGCAGCTCATTCTTTTTTTCGTTTCGTTTCTTTGTTTGCCGTATTTTTTTGCATACTTTTTTAGGTTTGGCTGGGGACAGAAGCGCGCTGAGTGCATTCAGCATTCTGTAATCTGCACTGTTGTTGTCTGTGGGTTCAACCATTTCACGTAATCTTACAAAAATCTGATCTGCCCATTTCAGTCCCCTTCTCTTTCTTCTTCTTCTTCTTCTTTTTTCAAGCAAGTATTTTGGTGACTTGTTTATTGACCATCGTTGTTTCTCCTTCGCTTGCACTTAACGCGTTGACAAATGTGCCAAGATTTTTAACTCGTGTTTAGTTTTAATAAATATATTTATGTCTAGTAGGCTTTGCCTTGGTATTTTATTTCTTTTGAAATTGATGGCATAATCGTTAACGCTAAAAATATAAACTGCTTTTATTTTGTGTAAAGTGTTTAAATTGAATTAATTAATATTGTTTTAATTGCATTAAAAATTAATTAAATTTATTGATAAATTTGAACATATTTCGGAGATTTTTTGCGAGTTTCTCGATTGTGAATTAAGTTTATTATTTATGAATCATTTTATTAAGTTGATGTTCAATTATTAAGTGTTTGTTGTTGAATACTTAACATATAAATTAAACATTCATTGATCAAACAATTTCCACAAACTTTAAATAAACCTTGCCGCAAAATGTTCGTTCACTGTTAAAAACAAGGAAGAAGGCTCTAGTCGAGATATCCCGACTAGACGATACCCTAATCCCTATACTTCACGCGTACAGTCAGTGCTTGCAAGTATGTGTGTGTGTGTCTGTGTACGCGCATATTCCATACGGCATACACAACTTCAATGTCCCATATCTCCGGTGTTTATTATCCGATTTCGTTAAAAATTTCACAGATTGTCATTATTTTGTTTTATAATTCAAATTGCATCTCAAAGTTTTCAAAATTCAAGATTTTTTTGTTATCGATCACATGTGTATATCGGAAACGAGAAGAGTTATCGAAAATCGGAAACAAACTTGTACTGCCTAGGGATTAGGCGAGCTTAAGTTCCAAATCTGGAGTCTCTAGCTCTTATAGTCTCTGAGATCGGTTGGCTCATACATACAGACGGACAGACGGACAGACGGACAGACGGACGGACAGACGGACGGACAGACGGACATGGCTATATCGACTCGACTGTTGATGCTGATCAAGAATATATATACTTTATGGGGTCGGAGATGCTTCCTTCTACCTGTTACATACTTTTGCACAACTTCATTATACCCTTTTTTCCCATTTTTAATGGGATCAGGGTATAATTAAAAGAGCTGAAAACAAAATAAAAGAACACGATTTTCAGTTCCTTAAATACACATGTGATTAAACAGTTTAAGCAATTCGACGCTAAAAAATGTAAATGCTCAAACACACACACACAATTACAAATATACCCAACCCACATTAGGGAAATCACAATCACAAAGAGGAAAAAATGGAAAGAAACAGAGTAGCTGTAACTGTCCAAGAGAAAATCCGCAGTGTCATTTGTTCTGACATTTCGCTTATAACTGAAAATTAGTGTTTCCTGTGTCAGCAAACGAAAAATCGTTGGCAATAAAAGCGGTATTAAAAGAGTAAACGAAACGTTGTTCGCTAGAGATTTAAAATGAAAGGACAATAAAAAAAAAAAATAAAAAAAAATGGGAATATAATGAAAAGCTGTGCTGTGTAGAATATGAAAATCTGCGCGCGGGGAAAAAATATGGAAGAAATTAGAATATAGTGAGCTTAGCAGCTGTACAAAAATTTTGTGTTGATTAGTGCAGTTTTATCCACTTAAGGAATGAGTGCAACACAACGTTGCTTGTTTTTTTTTTTGCATATGCATGAGGTTTTACTGTACCATGCGAGGATGCGAAGTTGCTAAGCTTCGCACTCGAACAAACTGAAGTGGATTTTGGCATAGGAGTTGCATGTATTGTGCTGCATCAGCAACATCAGCACCAGCAGAAGCAGGCAACACCATATCAGGATGCTGTTGCTGTTTCTGAAGCTTTGTGCAAATATGAATGAAAGAAGCGACGAGCTTAGCAGGCAATATGCATGGGGATGTTGGATGAGTGTCTACTGGAATGTAACTCATTAACAGCTAAACATTTTGGCGTTGCATTCAACAACAAGAGTTTGAGAGTTCAGTGGCAGAGGCATGGGCAGAATTTTTCGTGTTAGCCATAAAGTCAAAACACGGCAGCAACTTTCTCAATTGTTGTTGTTATCACCAAAACAGGTTGCAACAGCAACAACAATAACAACAATTTGTCAATGCAAATAACTAAAGCAACATATAAACTTTCGTTGCAACAAAACTGAACTATGAAATAAACCGAGTTACCAGAGCGCCAAAAACTTTCTAATTGTTTAAATTGCACACAAACACACACACCACCAAGCTGTGTGTGTGTGTGCATATGCCAGGTTGTTGTTTGTGTTCGTTTATTATTGTGTTGTGGCACAACCTAACATGAGCTTTTCGGCTTTTCGCTTAAATTTTTATTGATGTTTGTAAAACTCCTAACCAAAACTATATGACAATGTGTTTGTGGTTATTATTATTTTTTTTGTTATCGTTTGGCGACCGCTCAACAAAAACCACCAAACAAATCTAAACTCGCTTTCGGATTTTATCAAATATTTAATTTAGTTATTAAATGATTTAAGATATAAGATCTGTGTTGTTTAATCTCTTACCAAAACTGTTTTGCTGATTTTATTTTTAGGAACTCGCACATATTGCAATTCACACTCAAACGAAATTTTTAATTCAGATTGTATTTTCAAATATCTCTAATTTTTAATATAATTAAAGCGCATTATCTATGCACTACTGCTTTTCTTATAGAATCTCTCGCAATTCGCCTATAATAGTGTGCATATGTCAGCAATACTAAAGTGTCATATTTGTTTCTGCTGCTGTTGCTGTTGTCATTCTCGTTGCATAATAATAAAAAACTAATCGCTGCAAAATCAGTGCAGCATGCAAACTGAGACAAAATGGAGCAAAAAACTTCGTTGCATACATTTAGGCTCCAAGTTTAATTGAAATGACGGCGCCACAAAAAATGAAAAAAAAAAAAACAAAAAAACAAAAAACTGTTAGCTGTAAACGCGAGGTGTAAATGCGACGAAGCGTGTAAGAGCTAGAAGGAACATGTCATCCGACGAATAGACACGCATAAATTGTGAACAAACTTCTAGCTGGTCCCCTTACGAAAAAAAAGTGTTTGCAGTACACTGTTTGCATACTTATAACCGAGCCATTTTTTCTATTAACTCTCGCGGGGTTGCAAACATATGACCTGTAAGTGTAATGAAATCGTTCAAGGAGGATGGAAATGCCAAGAAGAAAATAAGTAAACAAATACATTTATCATTAATAAAAATCATCGAAAAAATATTAGCTTATAAAAAATGCAAAGTTTTGTTATTATTTATCGAATTGAATGTCTTCAGTTTGATTTTGCTATTCAAACTCTTAATTGCAGGGTATAAGACAGTCAGAACCGTAGATTATTTTGTTCAGTTTTTGGTTTGGTAAGTGATGCGCATCAGTTTTGTTTCTGTTTCTGTTGCCATTGGCGGAAAATGTGCGCATATTAAGTTGTTGATTTGATGTTGATTTGCATTTCAATGCGGGGCAACCTAAAAACGCCAACACACAAAACTGATGCCACAAAATGTTTGCCACACAGAGCACTGTGATTCGACCACAGCTGAAAAACTGTGATATACCACATATTAGATATGTGCAGTGGCAACCAAATATTCGCTAGTTAAGGGCAACATTTTCATTTTTATTATCCTTACTAATGCTGCACCATCAATGTAGTAAAGCTTTCAAGTGAATCCTCCCCCGCCCAAACCAACCTGTGTTGAACAACAAAGTGACACAACGCAGAACCTGCATCCAAGTGCCTACACTTCCTTATCTATCTCAAACCCCAAACCAGACCTCACACTTATTTTTTGTACACTTAAACAAGCCCGCAGCTTGTGTCTTTATCAGCATCAACAGGGTTAATGGAAGACCCCTCTGCCGCATTATTCTGCCACTGCCACAGTCGCAGCCTTGTGCTCCTAACAGCTTCGCTCCGTTTACGTTACGTTAAGGCGTCTGGCATTATAACTTTTTTATGCAGTTTGTTAGCTCGTTTGAGAGATTCTCTTCCTTCGATTTGCACAGCCAATCGTTAGCCCTATTAAGCTGCAAATATTTATTTATTTATAACATTTACTAATAGTGAATGGAAAATGAGCAAGAAAACTAAAACAACAAATTCAATGAAATTAATCAATTAAATTTTTAAAAACTTATATTTAAAATTTTATATACTATTATGACAGCTATTTTAATTTAAAGTTGGTCAAAGGAAAGTTTGCATATCGTTCGTTATGATTCAGATGTTAAATAAATAACATAAATCTTATTTAACTGTATTAGAAAAAGTTCATTAAAAAACATAATTTTACAAGATAAACTTCATTTTCCTCTTAAAATCGATCAAAAATTTGATTTGCTTATTTTTCCCCCATTAAACTCCCCAAAATGTAATTCTTACACAACGGAAGTATCTGAAAATCTAACTAAACTAGAGTATTTAAGCAACTGCTTGCTTTGTAGGCTCTTTCAGGAGAGGCAGATGGAATAATTATCTTGTGTTGTGTATGAGCAGCAGAGTTGAAGTTCAGTTGAGATGAGTTGCGGGCCTTGAGAGGCTCCTTACAAGGCAAGCACTTGAATCAGATGCAATTGTTGTTGCTGTTTTTGTTGTTGTTGCTTAGGCGCTGCCTTTGTTTTGGGCATTAATATGAAAAGACCTGCGTACTGTTTTCTAGGTGCGGACGTCTATTGTCGGGAAGCTCGAGAGGCTTGCATTAAGCGTTATTCAACGTCCTGAATAGACAGAAAGAGTTTAGTCCCCCCTTCTCTTCAGCTTCCCTCATTTTTGTTGTGCAGCTTCTGCAGTTAATTTCGCAAATGAAAGTCAAGACAAAAGGGCATACCGTGTTGTCTTATCTATCTCTTTCGCAGTCTCTGAAACAATCTTTATAGCTCACTGTCTTTCTCTCTCTCTCTCTCTCTCTCTCTCTCTCTCTCTCTCATGCACTGCGTATCTTTATGACACATGTACAAGAGGAAGTGCAGTTTCTGCATTTTATTTTGTGCGTGTCCATGGAAAAATCAATTATGACGCCATGCCATGTAATGGAAATTGTATTGCATATATGCCGCTCATTTTTATTTTTCACACACACACACTTTTTTTCTCTGTCTTTGCATTCCATATCCATTGTAATTGCAGTTTTTGCCATCCCTTTTTCTGTGTTTTTTGGTTCATTTTCACTGAAATCACGCAAATGTGTTTGGCGCATTAACATGAAAATCCGCTGGGCGTAAGAAATTTTAATTTTAATGAAATACTCGTGCTGTCTTATGGGATAATACATAACACACATATGTACAGATTTCTTATTCACACAATCACACATACAGACCGAAAACGTGTCTGCCAGATAAACAAAAACAAATAATTAAATAAAATAATTAAATTTCTGCGTTCAGCGATCAAATTCTTAACGCAACGTACATTCAAAGAGAAAGATAAACTTATCATTGCAAAATGCAGTTGTGGCTATTTTGATTGATTGAACAATATAAGACAGAAATCAAAATATACGGAACTCAAAATATAAAAATAATATAAAATGAATTTATATTTTATAAAAACTGTGTTTAATCGAAAAAATTTTTAAATTAAACATAAAACTCAGCATTTAATAGGTAACCTTTTTTTTGAAACCTTTTTAGAGCTCTTCAGTTTTTTCATTTACATTTCCATTTCCATCTTCACCTTACTTTATTTTTTTTTTTTGAATACTCTGATTGCTCTGCACATTAAATGTATTTCAAAGCGTTTTTAAGAAAGCGCAGTCTTTTTAGAGGCACTTGTAAAAGTCTGCAGGTTCTTTTGTTTTCGATCGCAATGCAAAATAAGTACTTACAACAAACTTAAAACAGTGAAATGTCCTACATTTAATGACAAAGCATTAAGAAAAATCGTATGCCATAGCATACTTATATGGGTTATGTAATGTTAATTTCCTAAGTAAATAAAAAAATATAATATTATTTATTAAAATATTATAACAAGTTAATATATATAATGAAGTATAAGGCTTAACTGCATAAAAAAATAAATATGACCAGTTTATTTGGCAAACAAAATCCGTAAAAACTTTGCATATGAGAAATTCCCGACTATGCACTTCATTTAGAAATCTAGTTGAGTCCTGGGTACATTGAAAAACTATCGTTTTCTTCTGACGCCATTCCATTTCGACATATTTTTGTTTTGCTTTTCGCTGTCACTTTGCGTACTTTGCGTGAATGTGGCTTGCTTCGACACACTTCCCACATCACCTAACTCCCATCTGAGCGTCTTTTCTTCTTAATGTAGTTGTTTTGTTTTTGTTTTTTTTGTTGGTGCCTTTCACCGTCGAAGAGTAAACCGACCAGCAGCCGCTTTTCTGCGGGCGTTAACCGGGCCCATTTGTTGTTGACTTTGTGCTCCAGTTGCAGCCGCGATTGCGGGTTAGCACAAAAAACCAACTGTCGAGTTGTGGTAGAAGGAGAGACTGGGGAGAGACCGAGAGACAGAGACTGGCATATTTGGCTTTGTGGCAAACTATCATTAAACAACTAAAGCAACCACACAGGAGAAGCAGCAGCAGCAGCCAAAGTAGAAGCTAAAGGAGCAAAAAGCTGTTTCATCCATTCAAAAAGCATAGTCACACACATTCGCACACTCACACTCACACACTAAAAGCCTTCTCGCAAGGAAAAACACAACACAAACGCGTCAACAAAAGGCGTCGACCTGCTTTCCCCTCTTACCACTCCCCTCACCCGCTCTCTCATTCTCTCTCTCTCTCTCTCACTTGTTCTCTCTACTGTACACTTGTCGCTGCACTTCTACTGTGGCTTTTGACTCTTGTAGCCTTTTTAAGCTGCTAACTGCCGCTGCAGGCGCCTTCAAAGGCATCAGCTTAATGTGTTTTGGCATCGGTTTTCAAAGTGTGGACACGAGGGGTAGGGGTTTACTCAGCCCACCAGCAGCCTCTGTGTTTGTGAATATCTTAAACGCGGCTTTCATTTTAGATTTTACAGCACATTTTCCATGCACACTGTAAACAAAACGCACTCAATTACTTACATTTTATAAGATTTCGGTTAACAATTTGTTTTAATACGTTTCAAGATATTAATTGTTTTGACATAATCAAATATATTTAATTTAAACCTAAGTTTTCGCATTTTAACATAACATTGACTGCATTGTACTTGTGCCAAGATTCATAAGAAAATTTTTGCAGTGTCTCCGGCAAGTTGCTGAGCTTCTTTCAGTCTGAGCTCTTCGCATCTGCCAACCACAAAGTCCAAGGCCCAAACAGCCATGTGTCGGGCTGTTTACCAAAAACTGCCTCTAGGCCAGCCTCTGTCTTATGTCCAACTTCTACTCACTCCTAAGCTGATGCAGATGTCTTCTTTTTCTTTTATGCTTTTTCTACTGTATTCAATGCTTTCTCTTTTAAGACACATTTTCTTTCTTTGTTTTTTTGCATCCAGCAAGTTCTAAGTTCTTTGTGCTCGATTTGTGGCTTTGGCAATTAGGATTTTTTGTTGTGTATTTTGGTCAGTTCTTGATTGAAATTGAAGTCATACATGTTCTTGATTGTGATTTAATATTCCTTGGCGTTGTTGAGATCTTCAATCGACAGTTTTTATTAAGGTAACACAGGAGAAGTGATTATACACTTTCTAATGATTGTATTGCTAAAAAGTTTTAGCATCTTCAATGAAGTTTGCATTTTTAATAAGTGTAATCAAAAAAAATAAATAAAAAAAATTAATAAACAGAAGACAGGTTAAAATGTGGAAAGAAAAACATCTTTATAAGTTGAAAATATTAAAAATAATTTAATATACATATGAATATGTCTTTAAGGAGTAAACAAACTTTTAACAACAAAAAAAAAAAAATTCTCTATCAGAAATTTTATATAAATCAAATGCATTCAACTATTTATACCTTAATAGTTGTTGTTTGTTATAAATTTTTAAATTTAAATCAAAGATTTATGTTTCAATAACAGAATTTTCAGCATTTTCTACTTACTCAATCAGCAATCAACAACCAATCAATAAAATACGGATCTCTAAAAGCTACTAACACCTGAGACTGTTTAAAATGCAACTGTGGTGCTAGTTTTACTCTCTGTTGCCACTTAAAAAAAGTCAGGGAATCAGGAACCACATCGATGCGCGGCGTGGATTCGCCTGGAACTGATAGAGCATGAAAACAACAAAAACAACTCAATTTGTCTTCAAGTTGTCAAGTTAGCGTTGCAACACTTTACACTCTTTGGAGTGTTGCAGACGGGACGACGTCATCGCCAACTGTAGTTTGACGCCATCTTTTTTATTTTTTGCCTTCCTGTTCGCCCCCTTTGATGAGCAAAATGATGGTTTTATTTTTTGCTGTTTGTTGTTTTTTTTATGTCGCTGACTTTGACACCATTTTGCACTTTTCGCTGGCATGTGAGGTCATGTTACATTGCCTGCCTCCATACGCTCCCCTGGGCTTCTTGGCTGACAGGCACTTATTTTCTTATTATTAAGTATACGCTTAGTGTGCCCACTTCAATGCAAGTGCAAGAGCGTAATGCGCTCGCGCGCCAAGTAATGATTACTTTGTGTCTGCCACTGACAAATGCCGTCAGTCAATGTCGAAAGTTTACCAGGCCAACAGACGCCTCCTGCCTGCTGGAAAATGTCGTGTCAGAAAATTTCTTGTTGCTCGGGGCTCGTGAGTTTGACTTCAATGCGGAAGTCAAAGCACAAAAGGAACTCATCTAGAGGTGTATGTGTGTGCATTCATGTGCATTACAGCCGATAAGAGTGCATTAAATTTTGCACTTTGTGTCCCAAAAAAATTTGGGTATAAGTTTTTAATGACTTTTATTTTTTTGTCAAGCAAGGCAGCCAAACTTTATTTATTGCTTGACAACCAACATTTTAGCTTAATATGTTGCACAAGCTTATGACTAGCAGGTCACTAAATGAGGGATTATTTAAGATTTTGCGGAAAGTATTTTTTTTTTACTGTTAAAAAGAATTTAATATGACAAGGGTTTGAGTTACAAATCAAACATTTTATTGCCTAACAAATAACACTTGTTTTTTCTCACTTTTTATAATGAACATAAACGGTATTGAATGCTGTAGCAGTAATCTAATTGTTATGACAGGCAAAGATTGTGTTGCCATTACTATATTTGGAAAAGAAGCAGGCTGCAACAACAATACATTGTATAAAATGGGAACTCACTTATATTTGGGTATGATTGGATGTCAAGAAGATATAATAATGTTATACAAAAGACTTGTGTTTCGCAAGAATATCCTTGAGGCGGAAAATTGTCGTGAAATATTGCCCGAAGAGCTGACTTCAAATTTGTCTGCTCTGCTTTATGGTAAACGTTCGAATGCTTTACATGTTGAGCTTGTGATTGCCGGCCTTGGTTCTAGAACATTGAAACCCTATATCTGCAGCATGGATGCCGTTGGCTGTGCAAATGTGACAAAGGATTTTGCTTTTGCTGGCCACCAGTATCAAGGACTAACGCTGAGCCCGTATGAAGATTTGTGGCATCCGAATTTGAAGCCAGAGCAACTCTATAACACGATTGGAAATACAATGAAAAAATTATGCAATTATAAAAAGACAGTCGACTGGAGAGCTTATATTTGCCTTATTGAACAATTTCGAATTACGGAGCGTGTACTAAGTACAAAAGCTTAAGAACATGTTGCTCAAAATCTATGTAAATAAGATAAACATTTCCTAACTTATTGCTGTCGGCAACAGCTACAAGCATTAGTTAAGTGTTTGTTTAATTTTCAAGAACATCAAGGCAGAAATATTTTTTTTTCTATTATTAGTTGTCAAAATTAAAATGTCAAATAGATAATTATTTTTATTTTTTTTTCGCCCAACTATTCCGCTTGCCCAGCTGCTAAGCATCAATACTATTTCATTCAAATGCGTCACTATTGTCGTATGCAAAATTCAATTTCCTATCCACTTGGCTATTGATTACCATGTCCGAATGTCGCACGCCGCAACATCCGTTGCCGTTGATGTCCTACTATTGATGCTCTTGATGCTGATGGTGCTGATGCTGTTGCGCATTTCCGTTGTGTGTCCCCATGGCTTTAATTACGTTGACTCGCTCGCTAGCTAGATGGCTGGATAGCTGTATAGCTGGATGGCTGAATTGTTCACTGGGTGTATGTTTGTAAACCAGAAAATCCTCCTCACTCAATCACACACAATAGCTGGGCAAAATTATGACAGTTCGTAGTGCTTTTTGCGGACTGTTTAGCCTCGTGGCCATCATCAGTCATGGGCATATATTCGACAATGGCATTAGTCAAAAGCCAGTCAGCCAATCTCTGCCTCGCCTTGCCTCATTTGCGACTTGGGTGACAATCAATGCGGATTTGATCCCTTGGGGCACAGCTAAATGTTTGCCAATGCCAAAAACGAATCGAAAATAAAAAGAAATGATATCCCAAATTGGCAACAACTTCTGGCTGTGACTCTTGATGTTTGCTCATAAGTTCTGCTGACGACTAATGAGCGCAGTTTTGTGTCATTTTCTTCTTCTTACATTTCTAGTGTTGTGTAGTTGTTAACAAATTGGATATGTCATTTGTAGGCACATAAATTCTTTCTCTCTCTTACTTTTTTGTTTGTTTATTTCTTGTTTACTGTCCCTTAGTTAAGTTGAGGCATGTGCTTAAAGCTTTCGCTAAATGTTGTTTATTTTCTGTATTACTATTATGTGGCAACACTGGCAAATGCGTGGTATAAGTTAAGCGCTTACTAAGACAGCTCTGCAACTTCTTTCAAGTTCTTTGTAACAAGGGCCTCATGATACTTTCTACAACAAAGAAAGTTTTGAAAGTTTTTTATGTCGAGTTTGTTACTTGATTATTTAATAAAAGCTTGGATCTTTAAACTTTAAAAAGGTTTTATTTTTAAAAATAATATTATAAACTGAAGAGAACCAATAAAACTAGTGTTGAGCGAAATTAATTTTTGTATTCTTTCTACAGAACAACTGATAAAATAATTATATTAAATATATATATATATATATTTTTTTTTTATTAATCGCCAGTACTAATCGTTTATGTTATTTTGTTAGTTTATTTAAGTTCATTCATAATAAGACCAAGATGAACTTAAGTACAGAAAAAATCAGCGTGCTTGGTTAGGTAAATAATAAAATGATTTTAATTACATTTCTCTAATGTTTATTTAACCTGACATAAGTCGTTTAATAAAATCCTCCATTTCATATTTACACAGTTCTATTTAAATCAGTCTATTTGCTGCCAACAGACATAAAGAAAAACCTAATGTAAATTTCAATCACATGTTCTTCTATTTGCAGCTTCTACTCAATGCGACAGTAAAGCGATTACAGTAGCTACTTAACGTCAAGAACATAGTTACAACTGGCAGTCAGCGCAGAGGAATCACACACACACACACACATACAACAAACATTTACATATTCACATAGGATAGTGAGAGAGGGAGAGACACAGGGAGATAGCAGCGACGTCGTCAATAAAATAAAAGAAAATCGAACGCACAATGAAAAACGACGTCGTGCGATGGAGCAGGCAGCCAAATAGCAATTGCATCAGTAACAACAGCAACAACAACAACAGCAACATTAAACAAAGTCAGCAACTTAGGAAGCAAACACAGTTCCGGCAATATGTTGCTAACAAAAGAACTTGCCAGCCAAAAGCGACACATGCGAATGTTGCAGCTACAATTAACTCATGGCAACAACAACATCAGCAGCAACAGCAACAACAAAAACAAGAAACAATCATTGAATGTGATAGAACAAATTTTAATTTCAATTGCAATTTATTCAAAACTAGTTTTTTAACGCACAACAACAACAAAACGAAACGAAACTATCACAGCAGACATTCTAAAAATCCAACGTCCTTAGTGTTGCTCTTTTTGCAAATTAGTGTCGTAGTTTTTTTATGTAATTTTAATGTCGGTTTCGCGGCCAAAGTCGAATCCGGTCACGCCCGATCGCCACTGCTGCCGCCCTACGTTCTCGACTATGAGAAGGTCAAAACCGACAGAGCTGCCAGCAGCAGTAACAGTCTCAACAGCGGCAGAGATGCTGGCCACTATACGCACACCTGGGCGGTGCATATACCAAACGGTGATGACAACAATATCGCCGATACGGTTGCCAAGGAACACGGTTTCGTCAATTTGGGCAAGGTGAGTACTCAATCAAACAAACAAAAACTAATTACTTGATTAGAGATAAGCAAAATAATAAGTTGACTTAAATTTATTTTATTGAAATTAAATATTGAATTAAAGTAGACAGACAACAGACTTATGTGCCAAAAATAATATAAGTTATGTTGACCAAATAAAACTATATGCTGTTAAGCTAAACAGACATTTAATTGCGTACAAATGTATGCACATATTCTAACGTAGCTGACAACAAGATTTTTTTGAAACTTATCCACTTAGACGAACGACTCTTTTTGATAGATTCCTACATCTGGCTGTGTATTTGTCTTTCCGAATGTTTTCAAGCGTTTGCCTGCAAGACAATTTCCAGTTGACGTAGATAGAGTAAATGTTGCAACTAATGTTTTGGTTCAACTCTCCATGGTATAGCTGAGCAGCAGACCGCATCAAATGATGATAAACTTTCGAAATTGTAACAATTTGCCAGAGAGCAGGAAGAGTTGGACAAGGTAAACTTGAAGGCAGGACCTCTCGTTTGGCAGTTTAGCATATCATTAGAACACTCAAATGTTGGACTATTAAAACTTTACTTTACACACATGTACATATCTATCTATATGTATATCTGCGTGTGTGTGTGGTATGTAATCACACATGGAAATCTATTCAAAGCGCATTTTGAGCTAAACTTTTATGTTATGGGAGTTCAACTTCTATTCAACGATACACCCGGGCAGTTATTAAAGTTGTGTGTGTACTGGACAAAGTTTTATGTCCTTTTTCTCACATTTTCTCTTCCACTCTTGGATGTCTATCATTTGTGTGCAAGTAGTGGTGTTAGTTGTTTTCGTTGTTGTTGTTGCCAGCAGGTGTTGCCAATATGGCTTTGGTCGACTGCTTTGGCAAACTTTAATCTGATTTCAGTGAAGCGGCAGCGATTCGCACAAAATTCCCTTAACTGATACACTTTGTCACACAATTGAAACACACACACACACACACCCACAGACCAGACAAGCAATTCACTTGCGTTCTCGCTCCCTTTCTCACTTTCTCTTCCTCCTTCAGTCTTTCTATCTATCTGTACACTAAGTAACTGTCAAGTTACAGCCAGAAACATACACCAATTGGCTATAATGGCAGCAATGAACAGTAGCTCTATGAAATGCGAGGGTGTGATGATAAAAAAGTTATAATAACAGCGAGAAAACTATAAGAAATGTATATTTATTGTTGTTTAGTTTTCTTAAGGTTATAACATTACAATCAAAGTAAGAAAACCTTTTGCCTTTTGAAGATCTTTAACTCATAAACTTTTGATTTCACAAATAATGTATTAACCATTTCTGACCTATACCTAATCTTTTTGTGCCACCCTCTCATATATACTATACTAGACTTTTTTGATTGTCTAAAATTTGAAAGTGAAATTCGCAATGGCTGTTACTTTTTGTGGCTGCTATGGGGGTTAACTGCTGCCAACTTGGATTCCTACTTGGCATTTGAGTTTTCAATTGAGACGCGCTCAGGTGGCGAAAACTGTCAGCGAGCCTTTTGTTCTACAACTTATTTGAGTTGGCTGCCTTTGCTGCGCCCCTCTCACCCAATTCAAATGAGTATCGTTCACAATGGGCAACCCATTGTATTTAATTGTCAGCTACTACAAAGCCAACCAAATATTCAATTTATTGAAAGAGTTCAACTTTTCTAAAGTCAAAACTCATTTAACATCTTTCCACAAACGAATTAACATTGAAGTACCATTTACTTACCGTTGCCGTCGATTTAATTGAAAATTAATTTTAAATACCATTGTTCAAGTGAAGCCCTTCCCCCCCCACTTAAAATGGTTGGCTGGCGCATTAAATGCCACATTTACATAATTAAACAATGCCAACATGGCTGTAAAATTGTAATAACTTAAGACGCAAGCGGAAACTAGAAATTAATGCGGCTTTTGCACAACTTGACTTCGGTTAATTGCAAATTTATTATAGCGTATACTTAATATTTTACTTACTTATCATTATCACAGTTAAGTTAATTCCTCAAAAGTTAATCATACAATGTTACCATTTTAAAATGCTTTAAGTTTACAAATATATATTAAAAAACTTCAAAAAAAATATTTAAAATAAATTTGTAATTCTTGTATTATTTTATTTTGTGTAACTTTGCCATTTTTCTTTATCTTGAAAATTTTTTTTTCCTTTGTATAAACACTTTTTTTCTGACATATTAGCATTCTTACATTTCTGTGATCGTTAGATCAAAATAATAAAACTTAAAGTGTTGCTAATATTTCTCTTATTACCGTTGTAATTTCTGCTTTGTTGACTTTCCAGCAGCAAATTCCGTTTGACAAACTCGGCGAAACTCAAGCCGAAACTAACTGGGCAAACAAGTAACAAGTGAAACACGAGTAGTAGCTTACTATACAGCGGCAGCTGAAACAAAAAACAAATTAATAAACATGCAGCCAGCGACTTTTTGCCATTTGCTCTACTACTACTACTACTAGAGTGAAACTCCACCCCCTGTTGGTGAATTATTTGCCCAGTCCTTGTTTTACTTTCTTTTTATTATATTTAGCAGTGGGCGTTAGTTGTAGTAGTTGCAACTTACGTTTTGTAGCTCTCAGTTACGCCCACCTACATATCTACCCCATCCTCTCTTGGACCCCTGCTACCATGCTGACAAACATGCAGAACTTTTAATGAAAACTATGGCAGTATATATATATATATATATTATATTGAGTTTATTGTTTTTGTTTGTGTTTATATGACATCAACTTATATACACTATACACAAAGTTTTTGGCACTTAAATTATAATGATAAAATAGTGAATCAAAAAGTTTCAATCCAAAAGGAGAGGTAGTTGCCGCATGGAACAGGCGATGTTACGAATAATAGCAATTAAGTCCGTTTTTAATTAATGTACCTTTTATAAAATTTGCCGTGTTGAAAATACAAGAATTAAAGTTTCTTTTGACATTAGATTCATCTTTTATACCGTATATTAAATTAGTGTTGCGTAAATAAAAAAAATTTTACCTGCCAAAAATATTTGTCACTAAAAAAAATAGTTTTATTTTGTGATTATATTAATAAAGAAGATAAGTACCAAAAAGTACTTCGCGATTAACTGAAAGTTTCTGAATTATTTTTAAAGGTATTCTTTATAGATTTTATCGCATAATCTAGATATTTTTTTGTTTCACTTATAGTATTGTGTATTTAAAATAGAAAGTTCGATCTGCATGAAATTTCTTAATTAACTAAACTTACATTTTATGGGCTGGAAAAATCTTGTTCCGCGCATTTGCAGCTCGTGTCATTGTTTCAAATTAAGCGCAAAAGTTGAGACGATAAAGGCACGCCTTTAACTTGCTTCTGACAAATGCATATTTGGCGCACAAGTTTTTTATTAGAGATAAGCCAAAGGCAATTTATGCGCTGCATTAATTTGCCTGACTGCCGTGCCTTGGGAACCAGAATACACAGGACTAATACACCTCAGCTTAGATCCTTAAGCGTGCGCCAGTTTTTATGTGCTTTTGTTTTGTTGCCTGTCAGTTGCAGCAATTTGGGGCTCCGCCTTTTTGGTAACCAGCTAAGAGCGGCAGCAGCTGTTTGTCATTGCTTATCAGTGGCTGCAAGTGCAGGCTTCGCTTCCTTCATGACTGTCTTTTGGGCCCATTGTGTGGACGTGGCTTTGTATTTAAACGTATTTACATAACAACCAGCCAGCCATTTCTCTCTCTCTCTCTCTCTCTATCTAATTCTCTGTGCTCTATTGTGTCTATTGTTCGTGTTGTGATAAATGCTATCTTTGTCCTTCTGTCCAGTGAGAGACAGAGAGACGAAGTCTTTGCCTTCGTTCAGCTTTACACATCAAATTAATTGAAAAAGCCTCGTTGGACTTGATTCGTTTGTCGTTGCTTAACTTTGTTATTTGCCTTCTGCCTTTTGGCTTTTTGCGATTTTTCTGCTTTTTTAAATTAATTTTCTTCGCTATTTTTATGCTTTCGTTTACTCTTTCTCCTTTATTTTTAATTCCTTTGTCGCGCTCTGAAACCTTTCGCCGGTTTTAATTTTACCGCTACTTCGATTATTGATTGTCACTGATGAGTTTTTCTTTGGCGTTCCTTACTGCCGACTGCACTTGTCAGTTATCACCTTACCATATTTTTTTTTTTTTTTATTGCATTCGCATAATTAAAATCATGGTCAATGATGTGTAAAGCACAGACCGATTTCCTTCCTTTCTTCCCTCCTGTCTTTTTTATTTTTACATTGCATACTGTCCGCCCATCTGCCTATCGAGATAAGATTATTTTCCACTGGCCAAAAGAGTATTTTCTTGCCCTTTGGGCTTCTTGATAAGGGTCAACAGCTCATTAACAAGGGGTTGTCTGCATGCTACCAAGATGAAAGCGCGATGAAAATTTTCAGCAGCTCCTGAAAAGTATACTACACTTTTTGTACCTTTTTAAAAGGTGACTTTCAATAGAGCTTAAATATGTTAAGTGTGGGTGTGTGTGAAAAGGGAAAGCTCTAGAACAGTTGGAAGAGGTTACAAAGTAAGGACTGTTAAATGTGAATATGAAAAGGCTCTCAAAAATGGACAATGGCGAAGACCGTTTTTTTTGTAGTGTATGTACCAACTGGCTACAACTGTTTTATTAAGGATGGCTGCAAAATATTTGACCATACTTTATTGAGATGGCATTTAAAAAATTAGATTAATTTAATCAAAGCTACTTACCTCTAAAAAAATAACATTAGGCTAAAGAAATGAACATATTAAGTTGCTAAACCGTTATATATAACTCATAACTTTTGAATGACGGTTTTTCAATAGAGCTTAACTAAATATGTTCATGTATAAGATATGTTTATTTGTACATTTATGCATTAGCAGCGTCCTTGTGTGCGTGTGAGCAGGCCATTTCTACAAACCTCTTGCTCGTACACTCTTTCTTCTTTCATATATTTTTTTTTTGCATCCTTGTTTCTCATGGCGGATATCGTTGATAAATTTCGAGTCAAAAACTCGGAAAATATTTATGACTTAACTTTTGTTTAGTAACAAAGCAACACGCGACATACACACACACACACACACATATGTACACACATAAACATACACAGACACACACACACACACACATAAATATATATGCATGGCAAGGCATTTATCTGTCGAGTGCGAAGCAAAAGCTTTTGTGCTCGGAACTGCCTTTCACAATTGTCACAAAACTTGGCTGCTGCTCCTGCTGCTACTTTGCTTATGCAAATAGCAAAAAGGGAAATTTCTGCTAGCTCAGCTGTTTGTCCATGCAAAAGAACAAGATGAAGAAGCAAAAGTACAGAGCGCGATGGAGAAGAGGTTTAAGGGGACTAGAGTGTGGAGCTCATGTAAAACTTTAATCACATGACATGGATAAATTTCACAAGTTTCTGTATTTTTGTCATTGATCCACAACTTTTGAGAAGAAGACCCCTTGAACTTTGCAATGCAATTTGCTGGAAGCTTTAATTTTTTCTTTTTTCTTTTATTGGGCCTTGTACCTTATTGAATATGCAAACCCGGGAATGCGATTGAGTGTGAAATGACTATCTTGCACGTACATACACACACACACACACACACACACGCAAAATAAGTTTGAAGCAAAAGTTTCCTGCACAATATAAAAATCAATTTAAAATAGTAAAGAACATTTTTTTTACTTGCGTTTGAAAATTGAGCTTACTACTTTTGTGCCGCAAATGAATGAAGTAAATCATAGGATGAATGTTTGTGCTTCAGGCAGCTCTCGATATATATATATATATCACAAATTTAACACATATATATCGGTGTGTGTGTGCCTTTGGGCTGGCCAAAAACTTATTGCATTGGCCAATTGCCGAAAAGTTGCAGCTGGCTAATAAATATTTTAAAAATTCATTTGAACTTTTTGCAGCCAACAAAAAAAAAAAATCAAATTCCCTAGAACTTATTTTTCGCAATTGCATACAGTTTGAGGGCAACTGCTCTGAAAGTGTTCAATTAACTTGGCCCTGGCGCTCATTTCACAGCCCCAACAAGTTTCCGGGAAGCCAAAACGAAAAAGTGAGAGAGAGAGAGAGAGAGAATGAGATAAAGACAGCTTAATGAATTTTCACAGCCTGACACAAAGTTCCCTACAGCTGGCAATAGTCCTTGGTTATTTTGATGGCTTTCTAACGAGCCAACACCGGCAATTGCCAATCATGATAATGATCAAACATTATGATGATTGTCGTCTCGTCGTCGTCATTGTGATGAGTAAAACTGTTCTCGGAGGTCAGACAGTTAAATTAATTAGCCAAAACTTGTTACAGCGCGTAAAAATGAATATTTAAAATATCTACGCCAGTGTTGATTGACTTAATGCTCATTGAATACGCAACTTTGAGTTCGTAAGAGATTAATTGATGAGCAGCATATAAATAAGGTAATTGATTTAGTTTCAAGTTTATACTTTGAGTGGAAGGTCGCAAATTTAAATATTCAATAATCTATATTTTTCATAATCATAAAATATTTTCTTTCCTTTTATAAAAACCTCTCCAAAAATTTCATTTTACTTACGCTCACCTTTCATATGCGAAAGGAAAACTTTAATAAATAGAAATCGATATCTTTTCATGCATTTTAAAATCGCAATTTCATTTTTGGGAATACCTCACTTGACTGCAATAAAAAAAAAGTACTTCGCTTTGAATAAATTGCGTCCGTAAATGTTGTCTGTTTCTCTCTCTCCCCCCCTCTCTCTCTTTCTTCCTCTATTTTGCTTAATACCAACAAGAGTCGAAGCAAATATTTTCCTTTCATAACACAATATTTTCTCTGTGAGCCATTTTTTTTTAATACACATCTTAAGGCGTTGCTTTTGTTGGTATTAAAAAGAAATCGCCAGTAAAACATGAATACCAAACTTAAAGAAAATGTGTTGAAGTAGATGCTCTTATATATTCAACACGAAAGAAAATGTTAAGAACCAGTGAAAAACTATTCAGAAAATTCTCAAAATTTATATATGCCTCAAAAATGTATTTTTGAAGGCTTTTTGAAGTATACGACTAATTAGCTGACTTTCAAGCTGCTTAACAGGATAAGTTCAAGTCGTTGCCATTTCGTTCATAGGCTGTGCTTTCTTTGCATATTTATTTTATTTAGTCATGTTTGTTCCTGTTTTTTTTTATTGCTGAGTTTTTTTTATATTTTTTTTGCTCCGACTGTTTTTTAGTTTATTTTAATACGTATTTCCCTTCGCTTTCTTTGCTTGAAAAATTTCTAAGGAATAATGAAAAAGAAGCGAAAGTCAAACTGTGTTAAGCTCTATTAGCTTTTCATATATAAGCTTATTTCTGTAAGATTGCAGAAGTTTAATAAAGGCAAAGCAATTTTTATACCAAAATTAAAAATCTTTGAGGTCATAATTTAGGTGTACTATGTTCATTTATATTTGTTTGCATTAAACGAACTTGTGGGACATTTCTGTTTAGTAAATTCGCATTTTTCTTTGGCTTTTGCCTGGCTTTTTGATCATTTTCTCCATTGTATGCGATGCGGGAAATCGGCTCTATTGAAGTGAATAATTGCTTATGGTCACCAGTCGGTCGCTATACACTTAAAACAGGAGCCAATAGCCTCGATTTCTCGTCTTTTTCCCACCGCCTATAAAATGCTGCTGTGATTTTAATTAAAAGGCTCTCAAAGTGCCTAACAGCCAGTCCCTTTCACATTCACATTTACATTCGCAATCGCTGTCGCAATCGCAGTCACAGTCGCAGTCACAGTGAGTGCACAAAAAAACGCACCAAAGTTCAAATCAAAGTTGAGTTGATTTTAGGGCTCTTTTAATTGCCCCAATCGAGGGCACAAAAATAACAAAAAAATGAATAAAAAACACAGAAAAATTCACAAGAGGAATGAAAATTTATACAGTGCTCAATCAAGCGTGACAACTTTATGGCACAGAGGGCAAAGTGAGAATTTGAAACTGTGGCAAATATTTTGACTGCATAAATATTAGTCTTATTTCTGCCAACCGATATTTCAACTACCCTGTAATTAATAACACTGGCCATGTTAGCAATATGTCTCGAAAAACAAGAAATCATAACAAAAAAAATTTGAAAAAGATATAATATTGAAATGCAATTAATGAATTTAAAAAAACTTAAATTCTATAAAAAAAGGTGCATAAAATATGTTTGCCATTCAATTATTTCAATTTGCAGGATATCTGGCCATCGTGCACAATTCACAATTAAACAAATCTAACACAATTTCTTTATTGTATATATTTTGCGCTTAGCCAAACAAATCGTTAGCAATTTCATTTTAACAGGGGTTGTTCGTTGGTAGGGGGCTTGGGGCTTGTTGCTTGGAAAGTAGCATGAAACGATGATTGCGCAATCAAATCATCGCTTTACGCTTGATTAACGGTATGTCATGTTTGCCATAAGCCACCGCTGGCAATTATGAAATTTTTTCGTTTAACATTTGTCGAGTTTCAAACCAATTTGTTTCCATGGAACAAATACACAGAAATGTGCAAGAAAAAGTTACAATTAAAGTTGATGAACCGAAAATAAACATAAATATATACAAAAAAAAAAAAAAAATACCAATAAAATACAGAACAAATAAATTTCAATGAATTTGCAAAACAAAAAACCAGTTTTAAAGCTTAGCAAAAAAATAAAATATTTTAAATATTTCAAATACAGTTAAAAATGTTAAATTCATAGAAAATAGTTATCAAACGGCAATAAATATTTAAGGTTGATATTCCGGCGGCTTTTTCTATGTATTCTTAAAACACAGTCAACAATAACTAACACGAACTTAAATTGCCTAAAAATATATCTTCGAAATCATCTTTACAGATCGTCACCCACAAGTGTCGACAATTAAAATCATAATATTTGCTTTAACAGCCGATTTTAACTTTATAACCCACACTCACACTCTTCAACCTGCTTTATTATCGGGGAAATGCTGCGTATGCATGACATTCGATAATATTGTACATACGTTGTGTGGGCTTAAACTTTTATCACTTTTCACACATTTTCTTTCGTCATTAATGTTCGCTGCGTAATTGAACAGCAATTAATCGGCCACAATTTTATCCGCAAACGGACGGAGCACAGCTGGAGCTGCATTTTCTGTTTGGCCTTAAACGATTTTGGCCAATAGCAAAAAAGCAGAGAGGACGACAGGAAGGTGCAAAGCAATTCATAATGTGGCAATAAATCTTTGAGTACCTGAGGCCAGCCACACATACTACTGACACCAATCAGAATGGGAGCAGCTGATGGATAAATTGAGAAAGATAGACATTGGAATAGGGGGCTAGAGTTGGGGCTTGAATATGCGTGTGAGTTATTAGATAAACAGTCATATATCATGGCGTTTTGTGTGTAGATTAAATTGGCATTTTAAGTGCCAGACACTTGAAATTAAACTGCCAAGTCGAATGTGCAGTAAGTACAGAACAATTGTTTAGCTTCCATTCAATCATGCATTTTGACCTTTAAAATGCTTAATTCAAATAAAGTGCTGACTAAGCTGCATTTGCTCTTTTGAAATTGGGAAACCGACTTGAGGTCAATCTGGCATTAAATACTTGATTTGTTTATTTTGTATTTTATTCAATGACACACTTCTCGGCATGTCTTTACAAATATAAATCAATAAATGACAGCAATTAATCATTTAATCATCTTTTGCATCTCTCAGGCATTGTATTTTTGTTTTACGACCTTTATTTATTTGGGAATATACACACATAAATTATGGCCAAAAGCTGCAACAGACTTTTGTTTCTTTCGTAATTACATGGAAAAAACATCAACTGCATTGTGTACATAAACTGATTGATGGAGATATTCGTGAAGTTTGTTATATTAACATTTGTTAAATTAACATTTGACTTTTGTATATTTAATGTCTTGAGTTATTTGTAGGCAAAGACTTAACATCTTTGCTAAAAGGACAGAAGTCAGTGAAGATATACAAGAATGTTTTTTTGCAATCAGAAACTTTGCCAACGAAATGAATTTTATCTTAACAATTTATTTATAGAATTTCGCTACCCTTTTTGGCAAACACTTAAAAAACAAACACATTCACGAAACTTACATATTTATATGTAAAATGATAGCTATGTTTATACTTCCTCTTGATCAAAATTGTGCGGCATGCTAAAAGCTTCTAGCATGGCATGTATTCAAGAAAGGAAAAAAAATAAATGCGTCAGCATGACATTGAAAATGTTGCTTAGCTAGAAAAATGAACGTACACAAAACGGATGGCAATCAACGCAGCAATAATATGTGTATGTGTTTGTGTGCGTCCTGTGTGTGTATTGAACTTAGCCGTTGACCTTAGCCTGCTTTCTGCTTTTAGACACTCACACACAGTGCAGGGTTCCCCCAACAACCCGCCTCGTCATACACTTGGTCATTTTGTCATTTACTTGTTAGGGACACTACAGCGAAAAAAAAAAATGTGTACGAGCATACATATACACATATAAAAATTGTGTTGCATATTTTTAGGCTGGTACTGGTGCTGCTTGTGTTGCGTTCATGGCCAGCTGAGCCAGCCGCAACGTTCAACGTCAACATCAAGTGCCCCACTCGGTGTTGCACTTGAACTGTAATGAAAGCATTTGCTGCCACAAGCATATATACACAAGCAAGACTCAGAAATAGAGAGAGAGAAAGAGAGAGATAGGGAAGGTAAGAAAAGGAATGGGAAAGATAAACCGGCAGAGAATTGCTCTTGGTTAGTTTAACGTGTGTTCGTGTGTTTGTGTTTGAGACATTTGACACTTGTCTGTAGTTTTGCCATTGCACTTTTTCTCATGCGTTCGTAGATAAAATTCTAGTTTATAAACGGTGCTGAAAAATGCATTGCATGTACATACATATATTTTGCAGGCTAAGGTGCCAAAAGTCTGAAATAAAAATTGATGACGACATTTATTTTTGTTTATACATTTAAATGCGGGTATTGATTTTTCATAAATATATTTTCATATAAAATGTTTGCATTTTATTAAACTAATTTTGATTTTAAATGGCAAGAGAAACTTTTATTTAAAAACATATTTTCAATCGATTAAAAATTTAATTATCTCTATTTTTTTCCTTTTTAGAATATAGCTTAATATTTGAATTTTCAAATAAATTTGATTAAAAAAAAACAAACATCATTAAAAATGCTTAAAGTAAAATCCACAATAGATATATAAATTAATTTAATATCTTTCGATTCTTCCTGATTTTACGTAATTGACACACACTTTAAGGCAATCCAATATCCTGTATCGATATACGATGTTCCTTTTGCTTGTTGCCAACACAGCTGTGACACATGCCACAAATGCCATGCCACACACATGCCAAAAAAAAAAAAGAAAAGAAAAAAAGGTAGCCACCAAATATCATTAACACGTTCTGTCACTGAGCATAAACGAAGTTCATTTATATTAAGCTGGAACGAGATAGAAAGAGAAAGTGTCGGGAAAAGCTTAGCCTTGGCCTGGCATTTAAAGGAACATACTCTAGACATTTATACGTACATACCTGAGCAATGTCCGTGTTGCCGTCCAACACACAATTCCACACATTAACACCTATTAAGGCTCACACGCATACGCACACACAATAAAAAAAAAACATGGGGAAAAGTCAACGAGGCGTTTGTGCAAATGGCCATATAAATAAAAGCGAATGTCTGCCAAGTTATGAATAATCACGACAACAACAATGACCACAACCTGTATGTGTCTGTTTGTCTATGTGTTTGTGTGTGTGTGTGTGTGTGCGATTGTAATTAAGCTTTTGGCTTTGGCAAACACCACGTGGCGTCTGCATTTGAAATGCCACCGCTTTGGGCTAATTTAATGGCAAACTGCTGTGCAATGGATCGGCAAAAACGTCTGTCTAACAACATACATACACACACACACAAACACAACCATACAGGTGGGCATGAATTAGAGTTGGCCATAAGCGACATGAACATGGCCTAGATAGGAACAACTACTGCCATGATAAGAAATAACAGAATGTGCGTTTAGCTATACAAATCTCAGACTTAATTAAAAGTCATTAGTGTTCGCCTTAATTGCAGCTAAACGAAATGTGCCATGCGGCATTAGCAAAGACAATCTGGTCCTAAAAAGCAGCAAAGAAAAACGACAAAAAAAAAATAAAGAAGAGGAAAGAAAGATAGATTAAGATATTTCTTGAGTGATGAGTACATGTACATTATGTAACGAAACTAAAGATTCAGATATATAATCATAAGGACTTAAAAACATGCAATAATATGAAACTTTCTTAAGGAAACAAAGGTTTAAAAAACCATTGTCTTATACATTATTTTGAAGTTTTAAAGTTTTTTTTTTGGCTACTTTTCATCGCCTTAATTAACTTATTAACAACTATAATAGTTTAAGTAAAATATTGTAAGCAAATTTTAAACAATTTCTCTTCATTCTTGTTTTGCAGGTAAGCAGAGAGCATCAAATTTAACATAATTCATAATCAAGTGGCGCCCTTAAAGCTTATCTTGTAAGTATTTATTTCGCACCAAAAATTTGAATATATACCACGGGCAAACAAGTTTCAAATGCTCCTCGAAGCGTTAAAGTTGTTCAGCTTGCGTTGTAACACAAAACCTGAGCCTCATAAATCAAACTTAATGAACTAAATGTTTGGATGGAGGGTTAGATGAGAGGAGACCCCAAAAAGTATGCTGTATGTATGCGAGAGTATTTGGCACAAGTTACATTTAAAATTTAAGCGACTTATGGCGCTGCTCCCCAAAGTATGGCACAAGAATTTTGATGCGACTGTCATCAAAAATTAATAAATAGGCTCACTCAGAGCCGAGAGCTCATTACTATGCACTCACTCAGTGTTCATTGCCAACTGTGAGTGGCAATGAATAAGTAATATGAAAATGAATGTTGAGTACTACGTTTTGAGTAATCGCATCGAAGTGGCAGCGTGTTTCGTGTGGCAGCTTATTGAATTGCGCTTCAGTTGTCCAAAAACCTCGTTCATTTTATTCGCGCCCACTGTTAAATACGCTTCATGGAATATGCAAGTAGTCGAAAGCTGGCCAACAAAATGGCGACGTTTCGTTCGTTCGTGCTGCAACCGGCTGTTGCTGCCTTCTAATCTGTTATCTTTTGACAGCATTTTACTCTACATTATTTAAATCCATTCGCATATTTCTCTGAATTTTTTCTTCTTCTTATTTTATGCACGCAAAACGGCACAGTTCCGGCCAATGTTCATTTTGCTAACTTGGCAAACTTGTTGGCCTCTCTGCCCAGCAAATTACAGACAACTTTTGTTTTAATACTACACTTCGTTGTTCCACACCCCGCAGAAAACTGCCTTTTCATATTTTGTAACAAGAAAATAATTTAAACATTTTTTTCAGCTCCGTTTTTTTTTTTGGAATGCGAATTATGTCAAGTTGTGCCCAGAATTTTATATTAATGACATTACACACTAGAGTTTTGTATTACAAAAAACGAAATAATGTGGAAATAAATGTTTTTTGTTCAAACCTCATGGTAGTTAAAGTTTGAATAAATAATTTTTCATATAACGCAACCATTTTTTTTTTTTTTCTCCATACTTTGTATGTTGTCAAACACTGCTTAGTAATTAAAATTATATGAATTACTTTGAAATGATATTATGTTGATTTTATCGTTGTATGATTTTAATCGAAAAGAGAAGTTACGTAAATGTATTGTATTTAAAGAATCTTTTCAAACTACATTACTATATTTATATATATATATATATATTAAATATATTTCAATGTTTCTTAAAGTCACAAACCGTTATTCAATGCCATTTCCATTAATTATTTGTTGACGTTGCGAAGTGACATTTCCTGTGATTACGTTTTTTTTTTTGCTTTTGCGCTAAGTTCACAAATTTAATTAACAACTTCTGCTCTTTCATATTAAGAACTTTCCATATTACGCATACGCCACGTGTCGCGCACACATCAAAGCGGAAAATGTTGTCTACGCTCGTCTTAAGTTGAACTGTCACAAATTTTCCGGCTGTTTTGATGTTTTTTTTTTCTTCTTTTTTTTTTAAGCAAACATAAATTGAGTTGAGTTACCCAAAACTGAGGGCTCAAGTTTCTTATTCTTTTGGCAGTGTTGCGTGTCTTAACAGGCGCACATGAATGGGATGTGGTGTTAAAGTAAGGATTTGAGGGTTGCCACACTTTATTATTTATTGCCATAATCATGTTAATGGCAGAATACGGGTAACAGCAAAGAAAAGCGACACGATAATCATGTTTATTAACATTTTAACTTAATCAACACAAAACGAAAAGCAACAAAATGATGAACAGCATTATTCGACATTTGCTTTTGAAGTATGAATATAAGGTTGTTTAATAAGTCAGGCTGTTCTTGTTAAAGCCTAAAGGCAGAAATTTCGTTCTGCTCATCATTCTGTATACATTAATAAAACATAGAAGTCTTTTCATTTCAACGCTACCATAAATATTTAAATATTCAACCTTATCATATCATTCTTAAATGTGTATCATTACAAATATGTTTTTTTTATGTAAGTTTGATTTTTGCAGGAATAATTTATTACTGTGTATTAAGAAATAACTTTATAAGCTAGATAGTTTTTTATAGGGTATTGTTTGTTCGTTAACTTTAACTCATGCTCTGGTTTTTTTTTTTGTGCTATTAACGCACATGTTTTAATTTTTATAATGCTTGCACGCACACACACACATGTGTGTGTACATGTGTACCAACTGAAAAACTCACTTAATTCACATTTATATTGCTTCAACATCTGCATTTCCTTAACTTTTATTCATGTAATTTATTTACCGCTTTTGAGTTTTTTTTCGTTTACTTTTTTTCGTGCCTTGCCACAACTTTGCTCTGTTCGTGTTTTGCTTATCATGCTTGCCTTTTGTACGGAATACGCCACATACCATTTTATTTTGTTTTTATACCCTGAACCCATTGAAAATGGGTAAAAAGGGTATAATGGTTTTGTGCAAAAGTATGTAACAGGCAGAAGGAAGCATCTCCGACCCAGTTTTCATTAAAGGAACTTAATGTGTAGTAGGCCTTAAGAAACTTTATAAAAAAGATAATAAATTTAAATGTCTTCTTTATTTATATTGTGAATAAATTATAGAACCATTAATTTCGGCAGCAATTGTCTGATTGAGGTACCAAGTTGTATGAAGTCCATATTCTCCAAAATCAACCGGAAAACGTGCTAAAAGGCTTTTGCTTCCCAATTGCCAGCGCGTTAAATTGAAGAAAGTGTTTTCCTAAAAAACATACATATTAACATACAACAGAGCTTATTTAAAGCTTTTAACTCACCTTGTAAGGACATGGATACCGGAAGTTTGTATATGGTCTCAAATATGAATATATTAATCTTGGAATCGTATACTTTTTAGGATTCCTAAAAAAGTCACATACGTCAAATGTCATTGCATACATAAAAGGATGCCACCCTCCTCGTTCGCGTTTAAGTATTTTAAAACTTATTTGCATCTTAGAAAAATAAATAAATAAACGTGTATATTAAAGGTCAATTCCGAAAAAGCAAAGTATTATCTACCTCTGTTAAAGTTTTTAGCGCTTTTACACTAATGTTGATAACATTGCGCGTACGGTTAAAAGCCTGGATGCGGCACTCTTTGAAAACCCACAATTCTGGTATGAAAATTTTGCAATTTAAGGCATTAAATTTACCAGGACCCTGAACCTACCCAGGACGTTTGTGTTAATAAATGTTTACATTTTTTCGAACTAAAACTTTAACACTTACGAAAACAGCACTTAATAAAACTAAGAGCAAATTGTACAGAAGACATTTATGCGACATGCACACAAGCTTCATCTTTCAAAAAGTTATTTTAAATGATATATATTTTGTTCCATAGATTTTTATAAACTATTCTCTTTCAATGATAGATGACGGAAGTTAATAAATAATCAAAATATGCCCAGCACCCAATTAATAATTAAATGGAGTATATAATTATAACGATAAATTAAAACCACATATATCGTAACATGTATTAAACAAACATGCAACCAATTAAAAGTTTCGTTTGTTGGGGCTTAATAATAAGGGATAATCGGTTTCGTATCGATTTAGGAAAACAAACAAATGACAATGTTCAGAATGGTAAATGATATATAATAATACTAATATTCACAGTATGAACAAATTTTCTTTTCAAGTGTATATAATTGTTGGATATTTTTGGCATACGAGATCGTTTCCTAAAAATTAAAATTTTCTTTTTATTGGAATCATAATAATAAAAGGTTTTTAGTAAAAACGATAAGGCACTTTAAGACATAAACTAATTTTAAATTTTTATACCCGTTTTACCCATTTTTAACGGGTTCAGGGTATAATGGTCATGTCAGACTGTATGTATCTGTCTATCTGTATGTATGATAATCTCTATAAGAGATTCCAGATGTGGAACCGCAGTAAACAGTAAAGTTTTAAGTTTTAAAAATTGGAAATGGCTTTTGGAAGTATAGAACATATTAAAATCGGTTGAGAAACACCAGAGATATGGACCATTGAAGTTAAGTCAAGTATGGAGTTTACGCGCACTCACACACACATATACTTGCACGCACTGACTGCAAGGTTAAGGGTATCTACTAGTCTGGATTTCTCGACTAGCCTTCCTACTTTTTATTAACTCTTTTTTCCATGATTTATTTTTAAATTGATGTTTTTAATAATCCAACTAACATACATTTGTACATAGGCAGTTTTATAGTAAATATCTACATATACATTTGGTGTATAGCACCGGTCATACAATACTAATGTGCAATGAGGAGTGACAAAAACAAACAGCTTATGAGATTCGCGCATTTAATGAACTTGAAAATTGGGTGCGTTTTATGCGAGTCGTGATTGCAAATTTCTAAACCGAATTGATCGATGGAATTTCTGACGCGGGTCTCCATATGTGGGTCAGTTTTTGGACTTCCTGGTTGTTGTCGCTGCCGTAACTCAAAGTTTAACTTTTAGTATGTAAAAGCGATTGGCGGTGGCTAATATTTGAAATTTTGTATTCGTATTTTATTTGTGATATATTATTTTTGTTTGTTTTAGAAAATTACAAGTTGTTGATTTTCTTTGTGGAAATTTCACAATAGTATAAATGGTATTGAATAGTATTTGACAAATGTTTTTATAACTTATATTCGAAATATTTCAACCACTTTTTGGCTTAATAAATCAAAAACTTTAATTGAATGTTCGCGCGATTTGCTACCCTGCTCGACCCGGCTCTCGACTTAATCTTATGTTTATATCTGCTTAATTGTATGATATTTTAAGAAAGCAGCATAGACGATAGGATACTTGTAAGCAAGTATAGGGTTTAGAGCCGAAGTCTGGTTATATGGTAGATGCAAAAAGTTGCGAATTGAGGTTAGATGATTTGCCTTAAAATTGTATGCGCATTTTGTGCAGTGTTACATTATCACTTAGGAATAAGCTTTTAACATAGCAAACCAATGTTTAAGTTAAAAAATCGTATTTAAGATTTGAAGAATTAATGAATAAAAAACTTTGTGTTTAACACAAAGTTGTAATGCTTACTTTCTTAATGAAAAATTTTAAACGGGATGTGAGCTTTATTTTATCGACTGATAATACAAAAAGTTATTATGATGAAGGTTTTGAGTGCTATTTATCATTAGTTAGTCGGACCAAATATGTTTTATCAAAGATTATACCTAACCCCGAGCCAATAAATTACATTAACCAAAAACTTTCTGCTCAGCTTTTATCGCAAAAGATTCATGCTAAACTTAGTCTGTGTGTGTGTCGCCCATAGCGACTAAATCCTCTGGTATTTAACGCAATTAGAAACACATAAATTTTTCACACACACACACACACACACAGAGAGAGAGTCATAGACATAGACACCGACACATCCATATGCGGATGGTCTAAAGTGGCCTTCCTGTGTGCTTTACAGTTGTAAATGTGGACCGGGGCACACATAAAACATTTTCATTTAATTGAAACAAATGCGTGCTGCGTATCAATTTAAGTAAATGGAACCACAACAACTACAAAAACTACTACGAGCATACACTATGCTACACAACTATTGTAAACGCGCTCTGTGTGTGTGTGTGTGTAGGTGTAGGTAGTGAAATGCAATAAAAACTAACGACTACAATAAGATTAGACTATGCCACAGATTGTTGTGTCAACGACGACAAAGGGGAATGGCGACAGGCGACCCCAAACGACAAGCAAATAGAGCACGAGCAGCACTCACTACATGTAGTATGTGTTTATGTGTAGGTGGTTGTTGATGTCTGCAGGTGTGTGTGTGACTATGTTTAATACGATTACCTAGTGTGTGTGTGTGTGTGTGTGTGTCTGTGTCTGTAGCAGAGGATGCTGCAAAGAGAAACACACAAACAAACACAGACAGAGCAAGAGAACATTGTCGTTGTCAGGTGATATATAGAAACTATAGCAACAACAACACTAAAATGTCCAACAACACAACTAGAGCAACATGAGTGAGCCGTAAACTGTCGCCAATTGAATGGTCGTCAATGGGACAAGCCAAAAAAATGAAAAAAAAACGCAAAAATAAAGAACTGTTGTTTTGTGTGTGCTCCCGTCAAGTACTATCAAAATCTATGTAAATTACATACAATCATCATAATAGTGTGCTAGTGTGCGTACGTGTATGTTGCTGTGTATGTGTGTGTGTGTCATAAAATGACATCAAGCACGAGAGCTTGGATAGAAAATGGCAACAACACATCATACATGTGTACAAACTAGGTAGAAAAGAACCATTAAGGTAAAAGTTAGTAAAAAAAAAAAAACATTCTTGAAATAAACTTAGCAATTCTTAAAGATACATCTCTACTTTTCGCAACCTTAAAGTCATTCTTTTGGATATTTTTTTGGCAAGCTTTATTTTATTTCGCTTTAATTATGATAGCCATTTGTAAAATGTTCATAAGGCTTGGTGTTGCTGTTGCCATTGATGTTGCTATTACTCTGGGCATACCAAATGCTTTGTGGACTCTGCGAAGAAATGCCCGAACTGCTAGAGGAGGAAGGGGGACCACGTGGACCTTCCCTGCCTCGAGGACCAATTGGACCCATAGGTCCACGTGGTCCAGGTGGTCCCGGCGGACCGGGCGGCCCCGGGGGACCAGGTACCGGTATCGTAATATAAGCAGTCTGTGTTTCCTCCTTCTGGAAAGCCGAATCTCCAGGCTGATTGCCAGGCTGGAAACTAAAATTGGGCCAGTTAAGACCCGTCTGACCCTGAACATTAAAGCCCAGCTGAACACGGGGCAATACCACATATGGTAAGCCATTTACACCCAAATTATTGTTATTGTTGATGTTATTGCTGCTGCTGCTGATTCGATTCGCATTTGGAATGATTTGAGGTCCGTAGGCGACGGGAATGGCTGTCAACTGGGGCAGACCATATTTCATGTTCTGTTCGTTGAGCATTGGTATCGTATTGGGATAGAAATAGTCGGGCACCTTGCGACTATCTTTCTCGGGCTCTGTTTCAATGATTTGCGGCTCATTGAAATTGTTCTCTTTCTCCTGCTCCTGCTTCAGTTGTTCTCCCGGTGCAAAGAGTACAAGTTGTGGAGTATTTTCCGATACCTCGGATCCCTCAGCGCTGCGACCCAAAGCTGAAAGTCGCAGACCACTAAGTCGCGCTTGAGACAGGCTCACAAGACCCAAAAGCAATACTAAAATTGAGTAGGGATTAATCCTTAATAGCTTTGAAATTGTTTAGATCTTTCTTACCAACTAACTTTCCGTTGACTCTCATCTTAGTTAACTGTTTTAATATTGCTTGGAGTTCAGGCTTTTTATACCAACATTCAGCTTAAGATACAATCATTTGCTTCTTGGAAAGACATTGCTTTGACTTGGTTAAAGTATTTCCCAACTTAAATCACATTAATATGATTTTGATCTAAGGTTCACTCAACCCTCTTAATTAATCAATCAATTTCAAATGCCAGAACCCAGCGCTTGACTCATACTCATTTGATAACTAGGTCAGCTTTGAAACTAAGAAACTGGTTCTAGCACTAAGCTTATCTATTCGCTGATTTATTTTAATGATCTACGGGTATGGCATCTATTTAGATTGCAGATACTAAATATGCTAAGAACATTTTTGTAAATTAGGAACCCCGTTGAGTTTGTTCTGAGTAAGTAAATAATAGATCAAATTTGTGTTTAAGAGCTCAATTGTGATTTGGGTAAGCAGAAATATTTAAATTAAAGCAAGCCAATTTTATTTTTATTATGACTAGATATAAATTTATACTTTCTGAGTTAGAAATATTAATCCTTACTCATTTACTTATTATTATCATTTCGACATGCTTAAATCTTTAAGTGCTTTTGGAGATGTACAAAGTCAAGCAAAAATATCTTCATATAGGTAACCCAACATAAACAAGCACTGAAAAATTGAAATGGAATTGGCTTTAAAAATAGCTTAAGCCTTATTTCACAAGGAGTTTTGTAATATTTATGATTTCTAATCGCTTATGCAGCGATTCATTCCCCTATTTTGTTTTCTCTAGTTTTTTTTTTTTTTGAGCATTTTGGCATTTCCTACTTTAAAAAACATTCATTTTCATTACGCTGACAAGTAAAGCATGAAAAAAATATTAGAAAAAAGTTGAGTGTAGTAAAAAATAGTTTGTGCAGCATGGAATGAAACTGAAAGTTTAGCTAAGCTATCACACTAACGTAGATACACATGTATACAACGTATAAATAACATTATATATACATAGACAAAATAAAGTATTGTGCAGCACATTTAATTGAATTAAATCAAAAGCAATGTATACTGGCAATTAAAGTAGCTGACTGATGTTCAACACACAGCTTGGGGCTGCACTGCCCTCTTTTTATTTTTTTTGCCATTTTCATGCTGTTTGTGACACAATTGAAGGGACCCGCATCTAAAAACACAGACAAGTGAAACCTGCTGTGATGTCCACTAAAATGAACTGAATTTACAGTTGCAAACAGTTGAGCCAGTTGCGCCGTGGCGTGCGCGTCGTTGGGCGCTAGTCGCCAAATCGAAACGCAACTTTAAAAAAAAAAAAACTATCATTCGTAGTGTAGGATTTGGACAATAGGGATGTGGCTGGGACAGTTGTTGCCACTAACGCTGCTGGTCGCGGTTAGCAGTGCTTCATCAAGTTCATCATCTTCTTCGGCGGTATCATCGGGTCAGTTGCGTCGCATTTGGCTAGACGATCATTGTACGGCAGGCATTTGCACCAATGTTGAGATTGGACGCAATGATTATGTCATACTCTCGCAAACGCCCATTGCCAAGCAGCTGATGTTGACATTTATCAATTCGACCATTGCCAAAATACCACATTTGATGTTTGATACCTTTCCGGATCTTCAGTTGCTGCGCATGGAGAATTGTTCGCTGGAGACGTTCGAAAAACCACAATTCGAAGGTGCCAGCAATTTGATGAGTTTGTTTTTGGGTCATAATCGTTTAAAGGACTTACCCAAGAACATATTCCTTGGCGCTGACAATCTGGCAACGCTGCACTTGGAACATAATCTGTTAAAAGTGTTCCACAATCACAGTTTTCATGCACTGAAGGAGCTAAAGCAACTCTCTCTGGCTGACAATCAGTTGGAGCAGCTGCCAGTTGGAGTTTTTGCTGGACTACGCAAATTATTAGATCTTGATTTGGCTGGCAACCGTTTGGCAGCGTTGCCACGTGGCATTTTCGATAAGAATTTGAATTTAACACGTTTAAGTTTGGCGCGCAATCTTTTCGCTGCCTTTGAATCGGAACTGTTAAAGTTGCAGCCACGCCTTACGCTATTGGACATCTCTGGGAATACGTTGCAAGAGTTGACTTTGAACTTCTCGCAACTCGAACAAATTGTGGCACATGGCTGCGATCTGCGTCGACTAACGGTTTATGGTGTTATCAAGGACCTGGATTTGCATAACAATTCATTACGCGAGTTGCCACACATTCCACAGGCTGGCAATGTGAGCAGTTTGGACATATCGCAGAATCCACTGGGCAATCTTCAAGGCAATCCATTTCGTCGTTTTACGGCACTGTTGCGTCTCAATCTGTCGTCAACGAATGCCCATGAGTTCCCAGAGGGTTTATTCAAGAAGCAAACTCAATTGCAAATGCTGGACATATCGGGGAATTCCATTTACTCGCTTAAAATCACACTCTTCGATAGTCTGAAGTCGCTGCAGTATTTCCATTTTCAGCAAAACAACTGGAATTGTGATTTTCTGCAGCTGCTGATGAGTTCGTTTGTAAAGAAACGGGATATATCATTTATGGAGGATGTAACTGCACCAGAACTGGTCGATGATTATGTAGATGGCATTGCCTGTTGGTATGAGAGCGATAAGACATCTAAGAAATGTGATGGCAACACTGGAAATTCTGAAGCAGCTCTTGAGCTTTCAATTGTTCGTAATGAGATCAAAGCTTTTACCGAGTTGGTGGAAAAGAAATTTGTCAAAGTCTATCGCATGTTGGAGGAAATGAAATTGAAGTTATAAGAAAAAGAACATGAAATCTATTTAAATAACCACAAGACGCTCTTAATATATTAAAAAGTGTGCGCATATTTATTCAAATCACTTCACCGTGATACAATATTATTCTATTCCCAATTTACTTTATTTAATCGCATTTTAAGAAATTATAATAATTGACACAAGCAAGCCACTGACAAACATTTAAGAAAAGTATAAAAACAACTAATAATAAAGCGCGGTACTCTTTGAGAACCAACAACAAAACAAATTCGTTTAACCTTTCAATTTTTTTTAATAAAGGTAGATAAAACTAAGTGTAAAACGGCAAAACAATATTTGCAATATTAAAAATGCACTTACTTCGGATTATTTTAATAATATATGTTACCCTCTCAATTTAATCAATTGAAAAGAATAAAATTAAATATTATTCGATTTAAAAAAATATATATATAATTCGACATTAAATCATTTTCTTATTTTGTTTAGTTGAACACTGCATAAACTTCGTCTCAATAAAATTAAATATTTGATTAAGCTCAGCTTAAATGGCATTTCTTATGCTATGTGAAACGTGCATGTTTTGTAAATATCGGATGCATTTTACGGCCTTTACAAAAGTCCATTATGCATATTTCAACACTTTTTGTCTGTCCGCAAACATCGCGAGCATTTAAAGAGCTTATCATGCCAAATATTTGTGGCAAAATTAATACAATTATAATAAAAGCACAAAAAAAATATATATTTTGCACGCCCTCAATTGAATATACTATTAATATTTTACCACCATTGAAGAACACAAACAACAAGTACACTTATCAGAGTTATCAGTGAATTCGCACGCCAGCAGATAGAGACAACCATATCACATATATGCAATGAGAGAGACAGTGTCAGAGTGACACTTTAAAACCAACGAAACTTAATTAAATGCAGACATGCACAAAACAAACGCTGCTTTAATAAATGGAAATAAAAAACTGACAAACAGCGCATTTTTTATACTCCAACGTGCTTTAATAAAAAATATATTATATTTTTTAAAGTCTTTTGTCTGTTTAAATATAAATTTGACCGGGCAGGCGTGCATTTATTGCTGCAAGTAGCTGTGTCAGCTGTATTCGCATTTTAACCTGCGTGGTCAAAACACAAATCTATTTTTTGCTAAAAATGTTGATACATTTAGGCATGGATTAGTTCGAAACAAATGTATAAACGTATATTATTTATGGCTTAAAGTGTTGAGTAGAAGTCCGCAATACTACTTTTAGATATATTGTGCATACATTTTTATTTTTTTGATATTTTAAACTTTTGCAGCACACCAAAATTGAACTCTTCTTAGAAACCTTCTTCAGAATTATTTATACTTCTGTCTTCAGTCATAAACTAATATTCCATTTCTTATTTTAAACTTACAAAGCAAGCCCATTTAGTGTTTCGCTAATCAAAGCACTTAATATATAATCCCCACTAAGTGCAATTCGCGAAGAGATTTTCGTCAACTCAACTATTTAATACGAATAAAAAACTATAAAGTATGTAGCTGATTTTAAAGCTGCATCCATTTAAACGCTAAAGTTATTCCTACTTGTTTCTTTGCTGCTAACAGTAAAGATTTTAAGTAGCAACGCTTGTGAACAACTTCCGTTTCCGCTTAGCGGCGCCTTGCCTGCTGCTGTGTCTTTGTATATTTGTTGTATGTTCGTTTGTTTTCGGCTGTGTTGCAAGTGTGGCAAGCAGCAGTTGGTTAGTGTGTGTGGCAGCTGTTTACCCAGTTAGCAAAACGTAACTTTAACAATGTTAACGTGCTTACGTTACGCAACATACGAGTATGCACAACACTTTAGCCAAGACATGCCCTCCAACAACACTTCCGCTCACACACCCTGCTGTCATAGCGAATTTTCGTGTGTGTCTGTCTGTCTTCAACTAAATTCATTTCGCCAAGTTTATAAAATTTGTTGTTGCTCTTGCTGTCTTAGCTCATTAGGAACACAAAAGCAGCTAAGAAAACTTTCAGTTTTTCGGTTACTTTCGTTATTCACTTGCTTGTTGGCAGACTTTACGCATTATATGATCTAAATAGGTATATTAAAGCTGTGGTAAAGTACTAAATATATTAAAGCAAAATATCAACCACTTTTCTCTGTCCTTCACTTTAAGAACAGTAAATCAATTTATAATACTTGAAACTACTTGAATTTATATTTTAAGGGTTATTTGTTAGTCGAGCTTCCTCTTTGCTTAGCAATTTCCACTTGATTTTATTGCCCTTGTTATAATGGCGGGTTGATTTTATTAACTGAATTTTACAAGTGCTTTTAGTTTCCCCCCAGACACCATTAATCCGCCATCGCGGCCATCTCGTCGCTGCCTGTAAATTTATTGAACTTTTGAGCTTTTGAATTATAATTTATATTGTTTTACACAAGTCGTGCCTCGTTCATAGTAACAGTTGTGTGTTTTTGTTGGCAACAACAACTGTTGTTGGCCACATTTCAATTAGACAAGCTTTGCGGCTTAACTGGTCTAAGAAAACAAAGTTGTTGCAGCTGGCATAAAGACAGTTTGTTGCCACCGATCACATTGCTTTAAAGTTGTGTCAGATGTGTTGCGAAATTAAATGTATATGTATTTATATAACTTTGTTGGATTCGCAAGTTGCTTTAGTTTGTTAAAGTTTAAATTAAGTTGCCTTTCAAGCTAATCCACTTCTTGCTTAGTTTTGTAGGAATTAAAACTAATAAACAAGCAGTGTGACCAATAAATAAGTTTTGTTTTAGAAGCTTACGATATTAACTGATATTTGCTTCTATAAACTAACATTCAACTCGACTTAAACTCAAAAGGTTTTATTTACTTAAATATTAACTGTAATGTGTGTTTATTTATTCGCTCAAATACTTCATTCCACACATAAATAAATACGCAAATGTTGTTCCTACCCAAAATAATGTCATGTTTGTGGTGCTTATGAATTTAAGAGATCATTAACATAATAAAAATAAACCAAAAGATTAGCCATTTAAATGTGTATGATAAGCAGTAAATAAATTCCTTCTTAAGCTTACAAATTATATCACACATTTATCTCACACACACACACACACACATACACTGCATGAAATTATAAGCACATTAGCATCTCTCTCTCTCCCTCTCTCTTTTTCATTTTTGCTCTCTTTTTTCGCCTCTATTATGTTTGCTTTAACAATTGTGTGCGCAATTAGGCATTCAGGCAAATTATGAAAGAAAAAAAATGGTTGCCTACTTTTTGGTGCACATAAATAAAGCTTAATGGCCGCACAAACAGCTGCTTAACTGCCCAGCAGCTGAATAATAAATGCAGCAATTACTGAAAACGACTACGAGATATGCTGCTAGATACACATAAATATATTATATTAAATATTCTCAATTATAGATAATACATATCTAATTATTCGTTAAAAGTTTTCTAAATCAAACTTATGTTTTCATATGAAAATCTACAAATTTATAAAAATTATTTAAGTATAGTTTTAAATCTTATCGTGTTAAATTTCCCGTTACGTTGTCGACCCCTTATCTTGTACCCTTACAACAGGGTAATATTTCTTACGTGTGTTTTCGCAGCATTAAAATTCAATGATGCCAGCATATGAATGTAAATATGCAAGTCTGTTGAGTTTTTCGCTTTCCCATGTGTAATTGGGCATCCATGAATAATAGATATACACTCAAATATGTGTATGAATATATTCATGTAGATATGCATGCGTGTGAATGCTCTAAATTATCGCTAGTTTAGAGAGCAAACGAGGCGTATGCGCAACATGCGTATGCATAAATTCACGCTTAATTAGCAACACAACACAGCCACACCCATGTTATGTTGGGGGGGCGAATAATTACCCGATTTCTGGCAAACTACCTTAAATGTGTGTTAAATAATAAATTTTATTACATATATTACACTTTTTGTTGTCAGCTAATTGCCCAAGGAGCAAAAAAAATAAAAAAAAAGCTAAATTAAAACAAATTTATTTGGCTTCTTTTGCGTCAAATTAAATTTAGCCACGCGCGACACGTTTGTTTTTCCACAGCCTTATTAACTGGAATTTCGACGCAATTATGTTGCCACACACACACCATGCCCACCTGCTGGTCACGACTATTCTAAAGCACAGACTGTGTGTGGCACGTGTCTTTTTTGCTGCTTTGGGGATTCATGCTCTCAAGTGTTTGACTGCTGCTGGTGCTGCACGCACGTTTTGAGCTTGCAACAAGGAAGCGCCAGGCGATAAGTTCTCTAATGTGCGTGCGTTTTGGGTGTGTGTGCGTTTTCAAAACTTCTAACCAAATTGTTTAACTAAGTTGCAAAAGCGCATAAGCGTGCAACACAAGAGTTCGTGGCACTAAGCTGCAAGCTAACTGCATTTGGTGTGTGTACAACCAACAATCGACCAAGCATGCGTGCGACTTCTTAAAGTTCTCTCTAATGCCACGCAGTAAACTACTTTCTAGCCATTTGTGCTTGCAACAAATAACATGTGTAACAACCCAAGTTTGTAATTTTTTCCCAATGTAGTTTTTTTGCGCAACAATCTTACTTTGTGTTATATGTGATTGAAAAATCATTTGAATGTTTCCTTTCTTTATTTTCTATGTAATATTTATTAAATAGTTTTTTTTTTCTATCATGTACATAAATTTGAATTTAATGATCGATTTTGAAACCTTTTAATTAACTCTAAACAGCAATTTAAAAACAAAATTTTCTATTTGCTTGAATTCATCGATCAATTTTTAATTAAAGTACATTTTATTTTAATTTAATATTTTATTTACAAAATATTTGAGGAAAAATATTCAGCGGCATTTATTGAAAATAATGACAAAGAGCAACAAAAATGTATACTGAAGGCAAACACAAATCTGCAAATCATTTGAGCTGTCCATGCAACTAATGCGTAGAGCTAAACGAAGGGAAACGCAAACGAGATGAACATTAAACGGGAAAATAAACTTTTGTATATATTCCTAAAAGCAGTGCACTTATACGTACATACTCGCCAGACAGTATTGTTGTCGTCGTATTCAAATTGGCATTCGCTTCCCTTGACAAATAAGGAAAACACAATGCATTAGCATTTGCTTTTGCTTATTGCTGCGCTTTGCACAATTCTCTTTGAAATCAGCATAAACTATTGCCCAAGGAGCTAACATGACAAATCATTATACGATATTTTGCAATGCATTGCCGAAACATTGAAATGCAAAAGTAATAGAGGTCGGAAAAGAAAAAGAGAGAAAGATTAGATAATCGTTTTCTTGGTTAGCTGGGTTTTAGCTCTGGTTACTCGCTTACCTTTCCCTTCACTGACAGTTGACCAAGCACAAGAACAGCGTAAAAATGCATACACAAACACTCATTCATACATATACGATAGGTAGTGTATTCCAGAAGAGTGAACAATGCTCGATATTAGACAAGATAAAACCCAAACCCAAGCTAACCATTCGCTTGCTTTCATTGTGTTGCAGTCGCATGGAATGCGCAGCTGGTATTTGCCCATTGCCATTGCCTGGCACAATTTATAGCACATATCGCATGTAGAGGCCAACTTCAAGTGTGTTGGAGTGTTTTTGTGTATGTGTATGTGTGTGTGAAGCAGGAGGATTGGCAAGCCAGATAACAAGCGTTCCTTTTTGCTATTGCTTGAAAATCTTATAAATTGCAAATTGAATTTAACGATAAACATCGAAGCACATAGAGCAGGCATGGAAAACATTAAGTGCGTATGCACTGAAAAAAACCAAGATAACAAAAAATTTGTGTGCCTGAACAACTATTTAAGGAATATTTGTTGTTATTGTTGTTATTCCTATTTTTTCAATTGCCTACAAAATACAAAAATATATTTTTATTTTGGACAGTTTTTGTATAAACCGAACTTTTCTTACTTTTTAAAGAATATCATCTTTAATAATTTAATTTTTTCCGATATTTATTATAGCGAATTTTGACTCTTTTTACTTTCGTGCTTTATTCAATTTACGATCTCCCAGTGTATCAGCTAGGATATGGCTTATTGAAATTTATTCTTCCCATTCTTGTTATTGGCCAGTTGCATCTCCTTATTTTCTCGATTGCTGCACTTGACACTGATTGTGTGTTGGGCCGTAAAGCTGTCAACTTTTTAGTCAGGCTTAAAAGCACTTGCTGCAATCTAAATATGTGTTAACAAATTTACTGTCTAAGATAACTTGCAATCTTTAACCAATCTTTAAATTGATATTAATGTTATGTTCTATTTCTTTCCATTGCAGGTGAGTTGTCCATTTGAATTTGTGTGAGATGAGCATTAAAATTCCAAAGGCGTTTCGTAAGTCAGTTTGCATGCCACTCAAAGATGCCACAAGCACTTTTCTACCCCCATAGCAATAGACATTACATTTAACATTGACAACAACATACACACACACACACACACAAACACGCATTGCAGACAAGCAATTATGTTTGGGCAACTTGCTAGCCAAGTTAGCAAACAGCAGCAGGGTTCACGATGCCACCCGGCATTTTGTTCATAATTTATAAGCTGAATGAAATGGCAAAAGACCCGAAAAACCCAAAGCCAAGCGACACAGCCAGACAGCGTGGCGTTGTCGACAATACGCCCCCTTTTCACGCCCATACGGCGCTACCACCTAATATGCCAAAAAGGAAAATAAAACATAGAAAAAGGGTAACACAACACCATCAAGGAAATTCCAAAAAAAAGTATATAAGAACAACAAAAATGCGGCGAGCAAAAGTCAAAAACTAACTGGCTTTTGTTAGAGTCGCGCCATGTGGCCATTACGATTGTGTGTGTGCGTGTGTGTGTGTGTATACGTTGGGTGGGTGTAACGACCCGAAAGTGTAAATGTATAAGAGTCTGTGTGCATATCCTGTATAATTCTTAATTGAGGTGGATGCATTATCAACTGAACTCTTTATATTCGTTGAGACAATGATTGAGAAAGTTCCATATAAATATTGTTAATATCTTATCAAATGAAGACAATTAAGCCAAAGAGTAAAGATTAAACGATATGCATTGGTTGTAAAGATTATTAACATATTTTGAAAACATGTTACAGAGTATCTTTAAGTCAATCGTTTCTGGTATTTTGTAGCTGTCTACGTTTATTTGTCCCTTTGAACGTTGCCGTGTTTAACCTTTTTGGTTCTTTTATGTTTTGTTTTACTCCCTTTGGCCATATTGTTGCTGCTATCATTGTTGTTGTTGCTTCTATTGTTTTTGTTATTATTGTTATCGTGAGCGCATAAATAATTCAGCACACAGAGATGCAAACATTGTTGTTGTTGTTGTTGCTATTGTTTTTTGTTGTTGCTCTTACTGCTGTTTGCTTTTGTTTTTTTTTTGAAGCCTACTTTTAAGGGCTTACGGTATTCCTGTTGTGGCTGTTGTTGTTGTTTCTATTGTCGTGTGGGGTCAACTGATTTGTGAGCATTTGCGTTTTCTCGATTGTCTCATTCTCACACAATTTTTCGCTTTTGGCATTTGCCAGTCGAGGTTTTAAGCTAACTTTTCGCTTTCGCTGGGCTTTTGTCGAGGCTTTTCAACTGGCTTATTAATGTTTTGTGTTTGTCGCCTAAGCAAAATTTATTTGTAGCTAATTACGAAATTAGTGTAAAAACTCGCCAAGAGGCATCAATTTCGAACAACTTTTGCATATTCCGTATGATTTAGAGACCTATCCGAATTCCCAGATGTCGCAGCAATTAATCAAAAAACCAGTTTCTGGCACCCACAAAAAAAGTACTCGCCCAAGCGATTTCTCAATTTGCATTTGCCAAAAACACACACACACACAAATATTCCCAGAGACCCAAGCACACACACACACACTTAGATTGAGACTAACTTCCATTCTCATTTGTTGGATTTTAGGGTCCACGTTTGGGGACACGAACTTTTTGGCCTCATCTCTTGCAGTCAATTTGTTCAAATAAATTGAATTATATAGGGATTTTTTTTCTTCCATATACATGCACACATACATAAATTGTGTCCACATAGTTTTAGACTAAAAATGTGCAAAACCAAAACAAAAACCCTTGGGGAGCAGCTGTTGCTAATCAAATTACTTCACATGTCACTTATTTGATGTTCACTTTTAATGCCATTAAAAGCACATATACTCCCACTTCCATTATCTCTATCTATGCGAGTGTTTATAAAACTTTATTTATTACTTTTAATAATTACTTTAATAAACTTTTATTATGCTGCTTAGTAACTAAGCAATTTGGTTATTTTCATATATAAACATAAACATATTTGATGCATTTTGTTTATAAATAAAAAACTAAAACAAACATATTTGTTAAGTAAGAAAAAAATATAAGTTATGATTGCCTCATAAATAAATATATTCTTTTAAATTAGTCTATACAGGTTCCTTCGATAAGACTACCCTAAAGAAACTTAATAAAGATAAGGCCTATCAATATTTCCCTTACCCTTTCACTCCATTTAACACCTTTAGGATATAAAAAACAAAGGTTAACCAGTAACAAATGTAAAAAGAAAAAACACAAAAGCGTACCCAAAGTTATTAGATGTTCTTGGTTTTTTGTTATTTTTATTTTGGTTTGCACCACGCGCTTAATTTATTCGGAGAATAAAACATTTAACCAAAACAATTTTCATGTAATAATGCTAACCATGTTCTCAGCAAAAAAAAAAAAAAACCTAAATTAAAACACAAGCCGTGCAGCTCATAACTCATAATGAGATGCGAATCTCTGAGGTTTTAGCTAAAAAATAAAAATAAAAAAAAAAAACGGCGGAAATCCAATTAAAATTTTTGCTGCTTCCGCTTTTGCATTTGTGCGAGCCGTAACATAAAACAAAAGCCGCAAAAAAATATTGTAGCGTTAAGTGTTGTTAAATTTTATTATTGCATTTGGCGAGAGTTGCAGCGTAATGAGTTAAAGTTGTTATTGTTGTTGTTGCTGTTGTGCACAACATGTGGTATACTTAATATATACATAGATATTATATATGTGTTTAGCTGCTCGCAACTTGGTAGGACATTAATTTTTGAAACATTTAAGTGCCGGTCATAAAAAACTCTCAGCCTAATGAAGAAAAAAGCCAATTGAACCCCAAGCAACGCCAACATTCTGTCACTTTGGTCGCTATTTTATGGCCCCGAGCGTTAATGCCTCGGCATAAGATGCTTCAGGGTTGCTTAATTAGATTTGCTAGTCGACCACTTGGCCTACTCAATGTGTGTGGGTGCGTGGGGGTGTGTGTGTGTGTGTGCGTGTGTGTATGTATGTCTGAGCTGTCAAGTCTAACAAGATACTAAGAAGAAGTGGGATGCGTCTTGTATTCTATTTTCCGGAGGCGATTGTTGGTCGTAAACCTTTTTCTATGAAAGTGCGTAAGCAGCTCCTAATGGAAACTAATGTAGCTGTGTGTTTGTGTGTGTGTGTGAGTGGGTCTGAGGTTGTGTTGGTTTCTGCGAATTCGCTTAGACTCATCTGCACGTCTGTCTGTCTGTCTGTCTTTCTTTCTGTCTGTTTGGGTCAATTCAGGTAACTAACTAGACAAGTCTTGTGTAATTCGCCTAATTGACTTTCATGCTAAGTTGAAGTGGGAAGCTAAGTACAAGTAGCTTAATGCTATTAAAGAAAAGTATCAGTGAATATTATATTCTTATGAAAGCTTTTAAGCTATAATTTTATGCTAAATTAAACAGATTTTTTGAATAATTAGATAAAGGAATGCTGATATAATAATTCAATGAATTTTGGGCTTAAAAATAACGGTGTTTAAAAAAGATATTTTAGATTTTATTTGAGATATTTTTCGTTATTTTACTTAAAATACAATTTATACTACAGAAAGAGTAACAAACTCTATAAATCTATTTATGAGATCTTAAGATCATCTGTTTTTTTTAATTTTTTCTTTCAAAGCACCTTTTTCTAGCAAATATTTGACTCAAATCTTTTAAATAGCACAAGGGCTTAACTTTTGAATAACGTTTAGCTGCCGCGAAACGATCAAAAATAAAAAATAAAAATTGTCCCCAAAATATTGTTAATATGTCTGTTCGAAAATGGCGACTTTCAATTAATGCCAAACGTAGGGAAGAAAAAAGCTGCAATATTGACACACGGACAGACATGTACATACACAAACGCACACACACATAACTTCATATGATTCTGTAGACACACTCACACTAACAATTGCGATGTGCACGTTTTCGCACACAACTCAATTCAGTGATGCTTAACTGGCCATAACGAGCAAAGCCACAGGCCAAAAACGTACACAAAGTAGCAGAGTCCTTCTCAGCACTCACAGACACACTCACATACACATATACGCAAACTGAAAGTTGAGTTTTTACTGAATGGCCGCCAGACATTTTTTTAAAATACATTCAACACCAAAAAAAGAAAAAAAAAGGGAAAACGAACGAAATTCGCGCAATTGGATGTGCCCTTTCTCTTCTTTCTCTCTCTCTCTCTCTCTCTCTCTTTCTCTTTTAGCACTTGATCCCTCAGAGACTCATAAATTTTGCAATTTCTTCATTGCCGCTAATTTATATGACATGGGCCGTGGTGGGGACAAAATGCGACACAAGGACACGCGCGCTAATACAAAGCAAATAATGTGTTGCATACTTTGTGGCGCACGTAGCCACAAGATGCCACTCAAAAATGGTTTCATGGCCGCAAGCGCCAAAAAAAAAACAAACCTAGCGTTAAAACGAAAATCCGCTAAAAATATGAAACAACAGCACAAAAAAAAACAAAAAACAAAAAGGAAAGCACGTAACTTTTGGTAAACCAAAAGAAGGACACTCCACCTTCCGTACAAATGAAATAGGGGCCTGCCGGCATTAAGCCAATCTGAACCACTCAGCGGTGCGCGCCTGCAGCCAACCAGCAGGCTATGTGAACTGACCCACTCAGCGCTGGCTCCCTAAGCGGCGCTAACTGAACCGAACTGCGATCCGAGAGCTGCGCTATGTTAGTTTAATATTATCTACAGGTCCTTTTGGGCATTCCGACTGCAGGTACTACAGGCTGCAGTTAAACAACAAGCCTGAAAGTCTCTTCACTCACTTCCTCACTCTTTCTCCTTCAAGTTTTTATGTCAATGTAAGTGGGTCTCATTGTCATGTTAAGCTTTAGACATTAAGCATTAAGCATTTCAAAGTCACTTTAATGCATGGCATATTTTAGCCTGTAAGCCGTTTGTCAACGGCATTTAGTTAGGCAGCTTTTTAATTAGAAAACTGCTGATCAACAATGTTAAATGGGGAATAATTAATATCTAAAAAATTATTAAATTAAAACACAAAGATGTAAAATTATACTTATCTTGCCATAACCTCAATATTTGTTTCTTAATTTAGATTTTTTTTTGGGATTTCACTTTTTAAAGTGGAACTTAAGTAGCTTAAACTTAAGATCTCAGTGTTTGTTTTGCTAACTAAAATACAAAGCCACAAAAAACTTTTTCTGCAACACTTTGCGCACAAAGTTAATGCATTAGTATTTTTATGCAAAAACCACAACTAGAATAAACCACAAAATTAGACCACGTGCAAACCTAATTGCTAATAAAAATTTTGTTATTGCTTAATGCCATTCGTCTTGACTAAGTTTTTTTTTATGGTGACTGCCCAGCAGCTGACAACCAATGCGCTTACTTCTAAGTCTTGAAATTTGTCTGAATTAAGGGATTTGATAACATGTTTCAAATTCATACGTACCCCGTACCCCTCACCCCCCACACACTCCTCTTTGAACTTGGCTCCACTACTAACCATAAACTTGAGAGCATTATCTGCAGTCAAGTTTTTAAAGCCCTCTGCTAAAATGGGAAGTAGCCAAGCAAATTTTATGCGACATACAGATGGAAAAACTGAAAATCCAGCTGGGCAACTGTTGAAGGATACCTTTACATTTATGTATATATAGCATGCATGCAACAATGTACACGTATGAGTGTGTGTGTGTGTGTTGCGTGTGTGAGTGTGGGCTAGCATATTTGATGTCTAGTTATGAACTGAACAATTTGCTGGAAAATTATACCTGTGCTTGCAAAGAGAAGCAAGCGTCTGAGTGAAAAGTGTCATAAAAAGCGCATGAACATTTTCTGTCCACGTTCAGCACTTGAGCTAAAAAGAATCGAAAAAGAAAAGCCACAAAGTCCATGCAATATTCTGAGGCATTTTTATGGTCACACAAAGCACGAGCAAAATTTTGAGTGGGGTAAACAAACTGCTAGCTTTTTACCATAAAAAATATAAAGGTAAACTGAAAGTAGTGTGCACAGTACAAAAGAATGCATTACTTAAAAGCTAAATAAATTAGCTTCTCGATAAAAAAACTAAACATAAAATAATTCAACGATTATAACTTAAATTTAAGATATTAAATCCAATAAAAATTTTTTTATTTATTTATTATTATATATAATGAAAGTTGAAAGAATATCGCAAAGGATTTTCTAAGAATCTGACTTGGAAAAGTATTCATAAATAATTAAAATTCTATTGTAGAACACTTTTTTAAGTTTGAATTCTTAATAGATAAATATTTAAAATACTTATAAAATATTTTTATGTATTTAACTAAGTGTAGTAAGCTTAACAGTTACCAAATTATTTCTTACAGTGTTAGAAAAAAGAGAAGTATAGAAAATGGCGTACGGCAGGATATCTAGTTAATTGGTCTGCAATAATGTTAGTTCCTGTGTATGTATGTGTCTTTAAGGCAAAAGCCACATCAAGAAGTCGTTACAAAGCACATGAAATCACACTAACACAACTTCCTGTAAAAAGGAATGCGAAACACTTCTTATCCCTCGCAGTTTACATCCCATATCCAACGCTCTCTCTCTCTCTCGCACGCACTCTCGCTCTCTTGCTTGCTACATGCGTTTTGTGACCGCATTTAAGCGCAACAATTCCGTTTTGCCACACTTTGCAACAGTTTTTGCACTGCACGCTCTGCGTTCGCCTGGCAAATTGCCATCAAAATTTCAAGCGCCACAAAATATGCAACGCTAAAATGTGCGCAACTTCGTGTGCCATGAGGTTATGTATGTGCCTGTGTCAGTGTGTTGGTGTGTTTATATGCGCTTAGAACAATGCGTTACATTACGCATTGCATTTTTTTGTTGCATAGTTTTGCCAACTATGTTTTTGGTTTCAAATTTTGGTTGTTTGGTTGGCGATTTCGAATGAAAACTGCGCAAATTTTGTTCACACCTGACAAAAATATGGTACAAACTGGTCTCAAGCGTATTGAAAGCGTTTCGCTATGTAATTTACCTGCAACTGATAGATGAATTGCGGCACAGATAAATGTGTGCATCCGTGAATAGATAAATAACGTTCAATGCTGGCAACAAAGGCCAGAACATTGAAGCAAACAGTAGTTGAAATAAATGAAAAAACTAGAATATAAGAATGAAAGAAGTTTTACTAAATTTTGACTTAACCAAAGCTCTATAAATGTTGTAAAAATAAATATCTTATGCCGTGCTCTAATTGTGTTTCTAAAATAAAAACCACTCAAATTCTGAATATACAAAATGTATTTTATTAAAAACTAGTCTGCAAATAGTTTACAAGTTGACTGATACTCATGAAACATAATAAAACGATATCTAAACAAATATTTAATGAATTTGGTTACCAACTAAAGCTGTCATTTGGTTTGTGAGATTACCAGCAACACACATAGAAGATATTTGATCCTTTATGTTTTCTGCCTCACAGCAAACTAAACAAACTTCATTTGAAACTTGTTGCAATCACACATTTGCCAATAACTTGTTATGCCATGCATGAAGCCTTTAAGTGTTGTCTATTCTACGGTTCGATGAGTGTTGCATGTATGTAAGTGCCTTGCGGCTTGCAACTTCTTAGCTGCAAGAAACTACACATATAAAGCCCGGTTACGACCTTCTCACATCACAATACCTCTCTTAACCATAAACTCTGCCACTTTCATCCAAGCACACAGTTTGCGTAAAGTCCCAACTGCGTTTTGTCACCCCTTTTGCTGGTTACAGCTGCTGCTTTAATGTTTAGTGCCATGCAATCGCTGGCAAATAACCCAGTGACAGGACTCTGACTGCAATCCCCCCACATTTTACTTCTCTCTCTCTCTCTCTCTCTCTCGCTCTTTCTCTCAGCACGCAGAACTTACACTAGTTTTTAGTCTGTAAGTATGCAACAAATTTAGTTTTGGTTTTGTTTTTTGTATCTCATGATTGTTTGACACGCAGCTTCTCCTATTTGCTTGCATCTTGGCGAAGTTGAGGGCACTGCTCGTTGCAAGCACTACGTGAAAGCTAGTGAAAGTCGGAAGTCTTTAACTTTGCGTGTTGACATTATTTTAAGGGCTTGCAACTTGTTGTGCGTTGTTAATCAGAATAGTAGTGTTAAAAGAATGTTTTTTAAATCAAAGCAATGTACATTTCTTAAAGATATAGTTACTAAACTAAATAGTAAATTCTTTTAAATTTTTCAAAAGTTTTATTTGATTTACTCTACTTCAAAGTATAATTATGAAGCAAAAAAATATAAACGTTTTTTTTTTTAGGCTTATAACTTTTTTTCTAACCTGTTCTTTCTTATAAGTTGTTTCGCTGTTTTCGCCGGATGTTTGCAATGTTAAATTTCCGCTAGCGCTGTTTAGAAGCTTCTCCGGCGTATTCATCACTCACATACCCATCAACCCCAACCACCACCCCTGCCGGCTATGGGCATACAAGCGTGCTATTTCCATTTTTCAAATTGAATTTTTTCCGGCATTTTAATTTTTTATTATTTTAGGAAATTAAAAGCGAAGCCAACGCTACCGCCACAGCCACCGCCTGTCTGTCTGCCTGCCTGCCTGCCTGCCTGCCTGCCTGCCTGTCAATGTTACCGCGAGGCACAACGCCTGAGCTTTAGAGGATAAGACAGGCAGGAAAACCCAGCCGCGAAATTAGTTCACATGATATGTAGGACTATGTATGTATATACGTACATACATACATATATAAATTCAGTTGTATGTACGAGTATGAAATACATGCATCTAAATGTATATTCACGTTATCGCATCAGCTGGTTCTAGTTGAGCTTATGGTGTGCGCTTAATGCTCTTGTATAACACAGGTAGCTAAAATTTCACAATATGTATCTCGTATCTCCCTACACATACATACGTATGTATCTCATAAATCTTCAGCATGCCTTTTATTCGTACGTGTGTATGTGTATGTGTATGTATCTAGAGCTAAGTACTCGGTTGGAAATTAATACACGGCTAGATGATTAACTGTTTTGGGTTAACTGGCATTTGCGTTCGGTCCGTTGCCATTAGCGTGTGTGTGTGTGTGTTGGTGTTGCCCCAACATAATGCCTGGAATTTATGTGAAATGCCAAAGTTACCTAAAGCTACCTGCAATATAATAAAAACTAGGCTAAAACATGAAATGTTCTACTGAAGTTTTGGCTACTAAACTGAAAGGGTTTTAATGCTGATTAAAACTGAAAGATAGCAAAAGTGTTGAAGTTTTATTTTTGTTACTTTTGTTTTGCATACGAGTAGAAAGTGGATGACTTTTGGTAACGTGAAAGATAAGCAGTAAGAAGGTGGATAGTATTATGTATAAGTTATTGGTCTTATATTCTGCATTATTCATTGTAAATTAACGTCAATAGAAAATTTCGTAGTGTCCCTTTAAGCAATGTAAAAATAATCAAACTTTCGCGAATTGCCAACATAAATGCATTAATATTAAAGAAGTTTTTCTTAATCTTTTTATAGATCGACAGCAACGAAATATCTATAAATCGTAAATTGTCTCAAGAAAGATAAAACTCACCTCATTTCCATTACTGTCTCAATAAGTTTATCTTTCATACGGTGTCATATAATGCTTACCCTTGTAATGCATACCTAGTCAAAGTCGAACCCAATAACGCTCAACTGATATTAATAAAATTTACCCTCAATATTTCTGAGACTATAAATACAAAGAAAAAATCAGCCCTTAAGTGCATTTTCACCACCAACCCAAGGCAACGCAATCCAACCACCCACTCACACCCACACACTCAACTACATATTTCATAACGCTTTTATTGCAATCTAAAACCAGTCACGAATTTCATCAAAAATTCCTTGCTCAAATTGCTTTATTTAGGAAACCTTAAACTGCAATGTTCAGCAAAACTACCCCAAAAGTGAGAAGCGGCAAAAACAACAACACACCAAGAAAATGTTGTTGATTAATGCGTTTCAACAATAATAATAATAATATTTGTTGTTGTTGTTGCTTCTTTTGCAATTTGTTCCTGGCTTAGTTCTTGCCGTGTTGGCTCTTTGATCTTAGTTCAGCTGCCAAATCGCAATTCGTTTCACATTTGCACTTTAATGGTTTCATTTGATGTGTTGCTGATGTTGCCACGAGCAACGCACACACTACCTCCATACATGATATCTAGGGTGGTTGAGATGTGAGGGCTGCAAACTTGCAGGGGCTGCTTTTCCAGTCGCAACATGAGTTGCATCATGTTGTTCCTGTAATCAAAGAGTACATAACTACAAACTGCAAAAGTTTTCTGTTGATTTTTGTATTTGGTTCAAATCAGGATTGAATTTATAAATTGTATATTGGTAAGAAAACTTCCAAGAAATGCAAGTTAGAAAATATTTAAGAGTCATTGTAATGAAATGTGGAAAACACTTTTTTTTTTGTCTTTATCAGATGAAAAGATCCTAGTATTATTTTATTTCGTTGCAATGTTAAGGTGTTCTTAACGCATCCATAAATGTGCTTAAATTAAGAAAAGCATTATATCTTGCTTTCTTTTATTGTTAAAAAAAAAACATTTTATTTGTTTTTTTCTTGCTTTCAATTTCAAATGTTATATTTTTTATACATTTATTTCCTTTAGAAAAAAAATTAATTCGCTTGAGTTAAGCCACGTTTTGCACTGGCGTCCATTTCATTTTTGCCTTTAATTTCTGTGTGTTGGCTTTGTGAAAACTTTTTATGAATATATATATATATATAGTATAGTATAGTATAGTTCATGTGCGGTCGGTCTGTACGCCATAAGTTTAAAGTAATTTAACTTTTGACGAGTTTTCATTCTTATGAGCTCAACTAAAGTGCATTCGACGTTGCAAACTTATAAAGTTTTAATGCAAATTTTCAATGAAATTTTGCAAACAAAAAAAATATGAAAACTGTGTCTGAAATTTCTATAATCGTTTTGAAATTGTTGCTTTCTATCTTGAAATATAAATTTTAAAAGTTCAGTGAAGTGTAAAATAATTGAAAAGCATTGCTGCAATGTTGCAATCTGAAAAAAAAAAGTTATTAAGGATTCAAAAGCAAAGCCATATTTGAAGGAACTTCAATGTCCGCATTTTTGAAAGATATTTGTGTTAAATTTTTGAAATACGGTATGCCTCATTCAACCTTGAACCTTTTGGTATGTTGATAATTTTGATGTAGTTTAAAAATGTTTTTAAAGATTTTCATGCTACTAGTTTCTAAATCACTTGTTGTTACTACTTCAATTACTCTGCTTCTCGCACATACTTGACCTCTAAGCTTATAAAAGTAAATAACAAATGCAAAATAGAAACCTTATACAAATTGTAAAAACGAAAAATAAGGAGGAAGAAACGCCAAAGAAGCCCATTTAAAGAAAAGTAGCTTTAGAGGGAATTGCTTTCAAATGCACAATGGTTCTTTGTACCACGCCCCCTTAAAGAGTGATTGTGGATTTATGATTATTGTTATTTGTGTACGCTACACTATATTGCACTCGTTTAAAGTCTTGGCCCCTCCTCCCTCGTCAACATCCACCTTTTTTGTGTCACGGTCATCAACGGCTGCCACACAACAGCCGCTGTTGCTGTTGCTGCCACACAACTGCTACTGTTAGTGTTGCTGCTTGTGGTTGCCGTTTCTTAACAGTTTGAGCAGTGTTGTCAATGGGAAATACAAGTTCGTGCGTGTGTGTGTATGTGACAGCTTTTCACTAGTTATTCGCGTGGTAGTTCACACGTGTTGGCAATTACACAACAAAGCCGCAAAAGGAAACTGAAAATGCATTGAGCACGGTTCATAGGCAGCTTCCGACTCAAGTTTCCGCTTTCGCTTGGGGGCAGCAGTAATTCACACACCCACATTACACCACGTTCCACAACACAAGTTGCTTTTAGCTTTTTTTTGTGTATAAATTGTGTTTTGGACACATTTTCGTAACTGACATGTGAGCTTTTCATTTGCACACTTCTTCTACTATGAATGGCATGCGCTTGGTTCTTAACCCTCGACGCCGATCCTTTCCCATTTATCCCAGCCTTTCAACTTCTTGACTAGCTACTCAGCACTTGCTTGAAGGCATTTTTAACTTTCAGTTGCAATAATAGCCCACATATTCCGTTTCTTCTTCTTCTGGAATGTTAGTTGTTGTTGCTTGTTGGCGTTCATACCTGTTCTTTGCTCTGCTCTTATGCCCCAAAGTATGCTTCACTCTAACATAAGTTAAGACGCTCGTTGGAGAAATTTGTTTGAATTTGTTTTCGGAAGAGACTTAAGAGCTGCAGTTTTTAATGCGTTTAGATCTGCGTTATCTGCTCTTATAAAAAAAGTCGTTGCTAGTTAACGAATAGTTTAATTAATGATGGCAATAAAGAGACAATTAATCATTTTCGTTTCTTTATCTAGAGATAAGCTTTTGCTTCGGTCGAAGTATTTAGTAGAAAAGTACGCAACCGCTTTTTTAAGAACTGTTCCGTTGTTGTTGCTAATGGATAACTTTTATAGAAAAGAAATGGTCAGAATTTAAGCGTTTAAATTTTCTATACATTCTATTCATTGATAGGATATTGGTACAGCAAGAAACGGCTCTATAATAAATAAACCATTAAAATGAAATATCATAGTTTATAATCGATAGCAAGGTGCTTAATCGATCAAAAAGTATAAACGCAGATTACGAACGTTTTTACATCCATATTATTCAATACTGGGACAAACCATTTCCTACCCTTTTGAATTATTTCATTTATCAAATCTTCAACTGCAAACTCTCTCAAACAAAGTCTCCAATTTACTTCTGCTCCCAGTCTGGGAATGGCGATGTATGTGTGTGTCTGAAATGAGCTTTTGCCCGCATGCAACATCCAATTACAAGACAAATCAAATGTGGCAACAAAAGGAAGACTAAACCAAATTTCAATCAATTTAAACTAACAAGCGACAGATTGCCAAACCTATCGAATCAATTGCTTTTGCCTAGAAATGCGAAAATGCAAAAGACAAAGCAGTAACAGAGTATATATGTTGTCTGCTTTATGCTAAGTAGTACAACAATTGCAAGTTGCAACAAAACTTCGAATGCTCAAGAAATACAAGTAAGAAGGTTCTAGTCAAGAAATCCCGACTAGACGATGCCCTCAACCCTATACTTTGCACGTTCGGTCAGTGTTTGCAGGTATGTGTGTGTGTGTATGTTTTTATACGCGCATACTGCATGCTGTTGATGCTGATCAAGAATAAATATACTCATGGGGTCGGAGGAGCTTTCTTCTGCCTGTTACATACTATTGCACAAAATTTTATACCCTTTTTAATAATTTTCTATGGGCTTAGGGTATAAAAGTCAGCCATAAGATGCAACAAAAAGGACAAGGTTGATCGAGTAAAACGATTTTGAGCTGCAAGCATTAAGCGCCCAGAAAAGCAACTTAAGCCCCTCGTTTCACTGGCAACGGACACGATGCTCGTATAGGACATGGCCAAAAGCATACCAAGTGGCATCATTACTCAAGCAAATGGGGTCATCAACAGCATCAGTCGATGTTCGAATTGAACCCATAGACCCATCGACCAACAACACCAACTACACCAAGTACACAAAGTTGTGCCTTTTCGCAGACTGTCTGACAGGCAACAACAACAACAACAAGAACAACAAGAAGTGCAATCAATTTTGAACGAACCAAGCAAACGACTTTCCCGACCCAAACCCCTTTTCTTCTTTTCCATTGTGGGTGCAAATTACGTGCCCGATGCTGATGCTGGTAATTGAAATGCAAAATTTTTTTTGGAAATTTGCATGCAACTTACCCAACACAGCAATCGGAGCAGCACGAGGTGGGTCATTTACGGCACCAAAATGCAGCCGATGCGTTGGCATTTAACAAAGCCCAACTCCCAACACAAGCAGCAGCAGCTGATGATTATGATGATGATGATGGTGATGATGTTGATGATGATTACGAAGCACTTGCGGTTTATAATAATAAGCATATGTGAGCTGTACAAATAGCAAGAAAACACAAGGAGGTATTTTTCGATAACACTATTTCATAAACTGATCAAGCTGAGGTAGATGTGTTAAGAAACGAATTATATAATGTTTTCAATTACCTCTTAAAGTTGTAGTTGTAATTAAATACTTCTTAAAGTTAAAGTTTTTACCATTATTATATAAACAAAACATTAAAAACACTGCATAATAGATATTATAGCTCTTAGTTTTATAGCTACTTTTTCTTCGCTTAAATATTATAAATAACAAATACATTTCATTCACTTCACATTATTCTTTTGCTTTCTTTTACACACACAAACCGTTGGTATTGTCTATTAAACTTTGCTTTTTATGCAACCCATTATTATGGGGTATTTAAAGGAATATTCAAGACAATATTCAACTGCTGCAACAAGCACCGAGTGCGATTATAAGTGCACACATTATATATCGCACATTCTATAATACTCTCGCATTCCCCTGATATGAGTTGAGATAGTTTGCATCCCAGATACAAGTATTTCGTAAAGTGGTTTTGCTGTTGTGTTGAAGTGGTTATCTTCCCCTACTTCCATACCCCCTATAATATTATCAAGATGTGCTTGTGTATACGGTACTGTTCAGTTTGGTTAACTCGCTTGGCTTCATTGCTTTTGTTTGCGCTTGAATAAGCCTTGGCAATTTCAATACATAACTGCATTGACGGGCGCACATTGCGTATGCGTAATATTTGTGCATTCTCTTTAAGGGCATGCATGGAAAATGTGCCCAGTAAATCATCATTATTGTGCACTCAATATGTGTAGGCACAGTGGCAAAGATAAAGATGCCTTGTTGAAAATTCTGTCTAAATTATATACATAATGAAGTACATAAACGGTTTAAAGAGAGAGTTTGAAGTTTTGTTTAATTCTTTTTGTTTTCTTATCGCTAAGAAGTTGATTATTGACTAATTTACAAGCTATAATTTATAGAGCTCTTAAAGATTTCATTCTGATTATTTTCTTTGAATTTCTATTGTAAACTTAAAGCTGAAAACCTGGCGGCGATAGTCGCTTTGCAATTGCTTGACTTACCGATCAAATAATGGAACGTCCTGTGAAAAGTTGCCATCAATTCAAATAGTCAATAAATTCCATGGCGCCGGCATGCATACACAAACACAAACACACACACATATACACATGCTATGCAACATTGTGGGTGTGCCGAATGCCAGCAGATTGTTGAAAATGTGCAAAAAGGCAACCCATTAAATGAATGGTCCGAGGCGCGAGTCACCAATGCAAATACCCGTAGTTAACCAATAAAATTCAGAAGAGAGCGCCTGTGATTTTTGTTAACTCTTTCTTTCTTTTATCTTGAATACCCTGTGCAAATATTTGTTAACGGTTGGGAAAAAAAACAATCGTAAGAGTTAAGTGTATATTAAAACTTTAAGGTATTAACAATGATATTGCAATAAATGGGTTGAAGATTTATTTGCGTGATCTGTTTGTAGGGTATATATTCTAACGTTAACAATCGATTGGCAGATGCAAATTCTTCGTTGTTTGGAATTGGAATTTTCATGTTACACTTGCAAAGCGGATTTTGACCAAAAAATGATTGTCAAAATTGTGCTCGTAAATCATTTTTCTGGGGCACAGCTGTCGCATTTACACCGGACTTGGGTGGGACTATTTTTCTTACCAATTTTGACAACACCTCGACGGCTTGGTGACTGATGCAACTTTGATGATTGGAACACACACACACATACACATACAGACTCACTTCCAAGTGGCATCGAATTAGCTTTCATGCTACTAGTTGGGTCGAGTCTAAACAATGTCAATGTTTTTGACTGGCTTCAAATGATTTGGCAATTAAATTGTTGTTATTTCATATAACGAGGGTTGCTTTAATAAAAACAGGTATTGCATTACAGTTTGACATTAACTGATCCCAAGGGCGCAGTTTGACAACAATACAGAAGTGCAATAAAAAGCCTGTAGCTTGAATTAATGATATTATGTATGGCAAAATGAGTGCAATTAATTGTAAATAAAATTACATTTCATTTTATTTAATTTTGCGATAAATTGAAAATGTGTAAATTATATGAAATCATTCATGACTGCAATTGAAAGCTCTGTATGAATAAATTTAAATTCGAATAAAAGTATCGTTCGCATTTATTTTTCAATAAAATCTTTTGATTTAAATGGACGGTTATATGTAATGTCATTCAATAACATATATAAATAAATATATATACACGTACACACAAAAAAAACATCAATTAAACTTGTGGCATATGATTTTCTATACATTTGTTGCTATTGTTGTTATTTTCCAGCTGTCAATTATCATCCGCTTTTATGCTGTGTCATTGTTGCTGTCATGTCTCTCATATTTCAGACAAACACGCTTTGCTAATCAATTTAAAATTAAATTTTATTTCTTTTATCCTCCTTCCCCAACAAACTTTTAATTATTCTATTTGTTTTTTTGCCCTACGCATTTTAACTATTTTCTGCACAAATGAATTTCATCAAATCATTAGCGAAACAAATTTAATAGAAGAATATTTTATATACAAATATAATAGAACTGAACATTATAAAAATTTGTATTGAATATAAATGTTTTTTGCCTGACTGCATATTTTGAATATGTTTTATAATTTAGTTTATTGATCTGATTGCAAAGGCAAAAAAAAGCACAAGTTATAATATTTATTTATTTTTAAATCCAAAATACCTAAAATTTCGCATTAATTTTAAAGAGTACATGTAAATTTAAACAAATGAATACCCTGAAAATAAATGCGTTGTAAATGGTTTTTTTGTGTTGACGTCTAATGGCTAGAAATGGGTTCTTGGTTGTTTTGTTGCTGCTGCTGCGTAACAAAAAGTTTAAGCCCTCAGATATCTTTGTTATTTAGTTGCCCAAGCGAAACGCAAGCAACCCTTAAGAGAGTTTGTAGCTAGACATGTTTGCTAAGATATTGCTCCCCAATTGCCATAAAAAGCTAAACCCAAGACCAGGTCCACAAATTTACAGCAGCTGATCTTTTGCTTTATTAAATTTTGTCTGCCTTTGTTTGTTTTTGTGTGTGTGTGTGTGTGTGTGTTACCCTCAATGATGCGCTACCCACAGGGGACAGTTTGACATGCATTTGTGCCAAGGGTTGCCCAATCTGTATGCTCTGTATGCTCTGTCTGTCGTCTTTAGGGTAAGCCAGCCTACCTGATTGCTTAAAAGAATAGAATAGATAGAAAGAAGAAAAAAAAAACACTCTCGCTCAGATGGAAACTCTATTCCAACGTGGGCTATGTACATAAAAACAATTATGTTGTTTGTATCTAAGCGACTTGGGGTAGATTTTCTTTGGCAAAACTTACCCCCTGGGGTTAGTTGTTACATTGCGAAAAGCTGGCATATGAACAAACCTAACAAACAGACTTATTTATCTATCATAAGACTAGCCTAAGGCTAGACACTATGCACTTAAGCTATGCTTAGAAATTAGTTTATTAGCTGACCTGAGATTTGCCAGACATCAGCAGCATTAACTAAGCATACAGTGTATGAGTGTGTGTGTGGGGGGGGAGTCATGTACATGTATAAACATACTTTTGCTAGTGAATGTGACAGCATAAACAAACTCAATTTATTGTTTGCTTTTAGCAAACAAAGAGCAAAAGCCATAAATATGCATGCAAAAGTTTTTTTTTACTCAACATTTTCCTCTCTCTCTTGTTGTGTGTGTGTGTGTGTGTGTTAGTGGCAACACTGTTCTTGTTTTTCACCAATTGTTTGGCACAAATCGCCGCCCACTTTCTATAAATATTGCAACAAAAGGCAAGCGTATACAATTGTTCAATAAAATGAATAAAAAACAAAACCGAAAACAAAAAACAATTTTCAGTTTTATTGCTGTCGCATAAAAAGCAACAGGCGGCGAGCTAACGAGTCCAAACAAATGCAACGTTTGTATGCATGAGAATGGCAACACTGGCCCTCAAACTGATTGGGCAACAAAAAACCCAAACAGACAGAAATTCTCTCGAAATGTTTTACGAAAGCAAAGCAAGATCTTTATGCAATAAACATTTATGAAGCTGAAGTAATCGAACAATTTTTTTAGGTACATTATTCTTGCTCATCAAATCTTAAGCTTCTTTCAACAACATAAGACTATCACAACTTAATTGATCTGTGTTATATATTGAGATAATCATAATACATATATGTTAAAGCTTATCTCAAAATCATATTTATTGTTTTGCCAATGTAAAATTTTTAACCTCTTTATGAAAAGCTGTCATAAAATGTTGCAAGTAACATAACAAAAAGCCGCCAACTGCAGTTGACATCTTACGCAACAGTTTTGTGACACTTTACAGCTTTTGTCCGCCCAACCCCTTTAGAGCGCCTGACACCTGTCACAAAATTTACAAAGGCGCAACTGAAGCGAACACACAAAAAAATGTTACTTTGTTTTTGTCCCTGTTCTCCATGTTCTGGCACAGGTCAAGCGCATAAACAGGGTTTAGTCAGCAAAAAGGATATCCGGTATCCGGTTTAATATAGCTACAATAAAAACATAACATATACATACAACTATTTGTTTTACAAGTTAGTGTTTAGTATTGGCCAACAGTACATGAGGCAAACGTGCGTATTAAATATTGACAGATTACCAACCAAATAAAAATTAGTTATATAGCTAACTTTATCCTATAATCATTGGTCAATATTGCATTTCCCTTTTCACTAGGTTTCCATTTAATCTTAAACACATAAAAGTTCCTTAATACCTTCAATGACCACCGAGCATTAACTTCTCTGTGCACATATAACCATCATTCAAATACATATGCATTAATGTACGTACATATGTTTAACGTTTATCGTTTAGCCTTTACTTAATTGAAAATCAAAGCTGCATACAAACAAGAAAGTGCCGCAAGCCACAGCTTTGTCGCAACGTTGCCGGATCTTTGGTTGTTAATTAATTAGCAGCTAATTAAACGGTGCACATATTTATATTGCTCAGCTCTTTTCCTCGCACACTTGCACGTGCTGTCTCTCTCTCTCTGGGCCCCCCTTTTAAAATGAACCATTCGCGTTGGCAATCGAGCGTGGCAGTAGATGTGACGAGCGCTTTTTACAAAACCGCATTTACTGCCAACAAAACCAGCGGCTAATCTCGGCTTCCATTTCTGACCCCCCCCCCCCCCTTGGCGCTTCGTTGAGCGCATTTATTATCAGATGTAATCTCTTGCCGTCTCTTTCTCCCAACATAGCAATTTGATTAATTAAATTGTTGACAATTTTAAAAGCTTTGCTCTTGTTGTTGTTGTTGTTGCTGCTGTTGGCTTATATTGCTACAAAACACTCCACGTTTCGCATTATTCACAGCTTAACATATTTCGCACTCTCTCACTCTCTCTCTCTCTCTCTCTCTCTCTCTCTAAGAATTTGTCGCCTCACTTGTTATTTGTTGTGGCTTTATTTCCTTTGTGTCGGTCCACTTTGTTGTATGTGACAAATGCACTAGAAAATTCCCAGCTTTTGCCTTTCACAGTCACTGTAGCAGAGAGAGAGAGACAGAGAGAGTGAGGAAGATAGAAAACGAGAGAGAAAGAGAGAGTGAGCAAACCGGAAAATGGTTGGGAAATCATTGATTTGCAACAGTTTCAAGCAGGTGCTGAAAATGTAGTATTCAAACATTTGCGGTTTTACTGGCCAAATTAAAGTCAAAAAAAGTTTATCAAATTGCCAGCATTACTGTGAGATCTATTGTAAGGACTTAATTAAATGCTTAGGATATTTAAACATCTTCTTGCATGTGGGGATTCATGAGTAAGAAATATTTTAATTTATTTGACTTTAGAAACATTTTTCCAGGAAAACCTTTGTCTAAGGATACACAAGGTACCCACAAAACGAATATATTTAATTTTCATTTACGACATCACGCAGCAAATAAAATACTTAAGTTAATGGCATTTGTGTGCACATATATATATATATGTGATGTTATATGCAGTCATAAAATCGCACAACACACTCAAAAATATCCATTCATGCATCAACGGGCACTTAAACTTGATGAAAATACTATGTAGATAAGGGTTGGGGGGAGAGACGAGATTGAGAGAGAGAAATAGAGCTAACCATTCAAGCTGTAAGTCAATTTTAATTGAAACCGCAACAAAACAATTAAAACAAAGCTCAGACTCAGTCAAGGACTTGCCATAAAAACATATATATAAAAAAAAAACCAACCAAGAGACCCTCAAAGTGTTTTTAGTGCCGGGGTGTAAACTTAACTTTCGACTCCAAACTCAATTAAAAATGTTGAAATAAAATTGCATATGTATGCGAAACGAAGAGGAGAGACGGAAGGATGAGAGTATGTTTAACTTACTAGTATGTAAATCCTATCCGGATTCGCTGTCTACTCCTCCTCCGTCTCCGCCTCTTGCTGATGTGCTGCATAAATTAATAAACTTGATAGAATAGGCGGTAGTTGGGTGGAGCAGGGCGAGAAGGCGAAGGGATGATAGTTGTTGGTAGTAGACGTTTGCATAAAACTAAACGAGCTTTCATCGTTGGGACGACACGTACGCAGAGAGTGGCTGCAATTAAAAATTTAGTGCTCAACAGGATGTGGGATAAAGCTGGGAGAAGAAAAATAGTGAGAATGAGTGTTGGCCGGTTGGTTTGTTTGTTTGCTTTCGGCGGTACATTGGCGACACGTACGTCCGTTTTTCAAGTGCTCAAATTTCAGTACAAACACATGCTGACAACTAAACACACACACACACACACATACACTCGCACGCACACATGCAAACACACATAGAGGAACAGGAAACCGCTTCCGTAGTTGCAAATCGAAGGGCGACATCCTGCTGTGGTCATAAATAAATTGTGTAACATACTTTTATGCTTTGTTGCCGCTTTTTATACACTGTTTCTGAAATAGGCAAGTAAGAGTGATTTTCGGGTATGCTCAGTCAAAATAAATAATCAAAATCGTCAGTTTTTAAGCTTAGTGTTCATCTACGACACAATCTCCATTACTTCGCAAAAAAATAAGATCGCTATGCCTTATGATAGTCAGTCAGACAGGTCAAAGTTTTCTGCATATAGATATATTCTCTTTTCAAAGAAAAAAAGAGTATGGCGCAGGCTGTCATTGTTGTTGATTGTGTTCATACCTGGCTGCCAGGTCTGCGCTGGGACTTTTTGGACAATGATAATATTTGTAAAGCGCTTAATGATGCATATGTGTTGCCATACGAGCGTGCTTCCTTGCCTTCCTTTCCCTTTAACCCTCATTCACTCTTTGCACTGCTCTAACGCACTCGAAAAATCAAGCGAAAATCATGAACAAGTTTTTGGCAACAGCCAAAAGCGTATGTTACGCTTGTACACACACACACACACACATACACACGCAATTTGCCTTTTAAAAATGTCAACACAGCGAACAACAATAGACGCTTGGCAGGGTTGCCAAGTGCATGTCATGTTAATAGCACTGCAACCCATAAAAACGACCACTTTATTTGGGGGCTTTTGCTAAAAGCTCAACTTTGAATTTGTAGCAGAGGTAAAAAGTTGACAGCGGCTTTTACTTTTGACATGCCAAAAATCTGTTCCAATGGAATATTTAAAGTCTTAGCTAGGGACAAGGTAAAGCAAAATGTTATCAATATTAATAAAAAAATATAGAACAGTTTTAACTAAAATTTCTTAATATTTTTAGCTAAAATATTAGAAACGTTAAGTTTAAATATCCTGGAAAGCATAAGGAATGTTTCAATCTGATGTTATTTTGTTTTTAATATATTTGTAAAGAAACAATAACTCCAATTTTATAATAATATATTAATTCTTCACAATTCATTACGATATGTAAGTTGAATAAAATTCCTATCATTAATGATAACCCCTTAGAGCCTCATACAAAAGTAACATATCGTGGGTGAAGATTCCGTAAACATGTCCTTTTGTTGCCTTTTTTAATGGTGCGACAACGAACAAAAGTTTTGACCATAAAATTTATGGTTGACAAAAGGCAATCCCAAAGCGGCAACAAAATTCTTGAGACACACAGAAAAGTAATTGCAAAATTGTTGCTTTGCACCATTTAAATTGTAATTTGGCAAAGAATTTTAAACAATAAAATTCAATTATAAGCAAATTCCAGACAACAAGACAGACAAGGCAAGGCATGCTGTGGCAACCCTGAAAACACACACACACACACATATGTTTGTGCATTAATCACAACAATTTTGCAGAAATTGCGTAAAACACAATATATATAGAATATAATTATGAGAATTGTGTATTTTCTTTTTGCTTGTGTGTGTTCGTACGTGAGAAGTTTATTTAAAACTGTTGCACACACACACACACAGAATAGCAAATTTACTGACGTGATGTTTGTTGAAACTCAACGACTTTCCTTTCCGTCTGTCATTATTCTATTAAGCTGTTGTTACTGTTGCTTTTAATAATGGGCTTATGTTGTTTGCGTTGCCGGCAAAACTTGTAATTGTTGCTATTCTTGTTGTTGCTTAGACTTGTGTAATTAAATGTCAGTTGCAGCAGCCATAAATGTAAATAGAAGAGTCAAACATAAGACCAAAGCATACAATGTTTAGTTTGAGAATCACACCCTCACAACTTGACTGAAAGTTCGAAAGTTCCTCGTTAGGATCCTGACACTCTTATGCCAATGCGATTGACAGTCAGATGCTTAAAGTCAAACAGTGTGACATGATAAAAGATTGGCGGTCATACGAAAGGCTGTCAGCTTTGCATTTGTAGGATTAATCTGTTTCTTTTCTGGCAGTCACATGTTGAGATTTTGACACTAACCCAATCGAGCGCTTCTGAGCTATTTGGCAATCTCTGATTAAAAGTTAAACCATTTTATTTTGTTGAATAAAACACTTTGATGTTACATTCAATTACCTAACGATCGATCTCACCAAATACAATATCTAGCGAACCAACTATAGCCACAATGTCGGCCAACAAAAACATGGGCGACAGCTTACTCATTAAAGCTAAATGAGCATAAGAGGCTGGACGAATCTTGCAACGATAGGGTCGCGAACTACCATCCGAAACCAAATAGACGCCAAATTCTCCCTTCGGCGACTCTACGGCAGTGTAAGTTGCACCCGGTGGCACCGAATAACCCTGCGAAAAGTGCTTGAAATGATGTATTAGATCTTCCATGCCTGTCTTCATTTGGTGACGTTGCGGTGGCATTATCTTCTTGTCATCGACCTTGACATGACCTGGTGGCATACGATCGAGGCACTGCAGAATAATGCTACATGATTCACGCATCTCTCGGGCGCGCACCAAATAACGATCATAGCAATCACCCTGTGAACCAATTACCACATTGAACTTCATATCCGCATAGGCATCATAGGGTTGCTGCTTACGTAGATCCCATTTAACGCCAGCGGCACGGAGAACAGGTCCTGTGCACCCAAAGTTGAGGGCATCATGGGCTGAGATGGCACCGATGCCAATGTTGCGCATGCGCCAAATTCGATTATCTGTCACCACATCCTCGGTCTCGTCCAAGCGATCCTTAAATTGCGCAATAAAGTCATACAAATCTCTACCATAACCCAATGGCATATCCTGAGCCACACCACCCGGACGAATGTATGCTGCGTGCAAACGAGCCCCAGACAAACGCTCGGAGAACTCATAAAGTTTCTCCCGCTCCTCGAAGAGCCAGAAGAGTGGTGTGATGGCACCACAGTCAAGTATGGATGCGCCCAGTGCCATCGTATGGTTCGTTAGACGCATCAGCTCAGCACACAATGTGCGTATATATTTCGCCCGATCGGGTATTTCAATATTCAAAAGCTTCTCCACGGCCAGAGAATATGCTTGCTCACAGGCCATACACGAAACATAATCCAAACGATCAAAGTAGGGCAAAGCTTGAGTATAGGTCTTGTATTCGATTAACTTCTCTGTGCCACGATGTAGCAGACCAATGTGCGGATCTGCTGTAAGCACTGTCTCATTATCTAGTTCGAGGATCATGCGCAACACTCCATGGGCCGCCGGATGTGCTGGTCCAAAATTAACGAACTTGGTGCGAAAAGTGCGATCTGTGGGTGGAAAATAGCGACTTGATGGCTTCGGACGCTTCTTCCATTCATCGCCCACCGGCCACATAACTAAAGCCTCGTATTGCTTAAGAAATTCCGGATCCGGATACCAATAGTGTGTATCTCGTGGTTCATAGGGTTTACCGGGTGGACGTATCTTATCCCAATCGGGCTGGTCATCACAACATTCGCATGGTTCGCACGGTTCTATAGAGAGAAGAAAAATGAGTTAACACTATATTACAAGAAGATAGATTTAACTTTCTCACTTTCACATTCCTCCGATGCAAAGTAACGCGAATTTATCCACTTGGGTATTGTGGGTCGCTTGAACTTATATGTACTTAATTTAAAAAATTTTTGTGAAAACTTATTGCGATACGCATTGAAACGATTTATTTCCGATGGCGTAAATAACTTTTCCGCCAACTGACGCACCTTATCCAGTCGCGATGACATTTGTTGTACGTTAAAGTTATTGGTTAATCAATTTGTATATAGTTTTAAACTGTTTTGGGTTAAGCGTTAACAAAGGGGTAAAATTATTTATAGGATTTTAGTGTATAATCTTTACAGCAAGGCACACTCTTTTGCTTAAAATGTATCATCAAATTCTGTAGAAATATTTTTAGTTTTTCAAGACAATAATTGTGAATAGTATTTCCAGAAGGCAAAAACCTTAGCTTGTGCTTAGTAATTGATCGTATATTTAATGTTTGTAATTTAAAAAAAAATCATTTCTTCAACCAAAATTTAAGAAAAGAATAGTCTTGATTTGATTTTTCGCATCAAAACCTATTTTACCTAACTAAAAATATATTTTTTTTATTCTATGCCACTCACAGATCTTTGATGATCATTATCACTTTGCGCATCATAAGGTGTCGAAGCGTTCTTTGACGCCCGCCTCACATCATCAGACCCGCCTCGACTTGGACGAGCGGGTCCAATGGGCCAAACAGCAGCGTGCCAAATCACGTTCCAAGCGTGACTTTATACGCATGCGTCCATCGCGCACATCCTCCAGGGCCACGTCACTGGTAGATGCGGTGCCCTTCGATGATCCTAAGTGGCCGCAAATGTGGTATTTGGTAAGTGTCTAATAAGTTGTAAATAAGTGAACAAGTTTTTTAACTAATAAGTATTCTCAACAGAATCGTGGCGGTGGCTTGGATATGAATGTGATACCCGCCTGGAAGGAGGGCATAACTGGCAAAGGTGTTGTCGTCACCATACTGGATGATGGTCTCGAATCCGATCATCCGGATATCGAGCAAAACTATGTAAGTTTTCCACAATATCAAAGCATTGAACATTTTTTCATTTGCTATATCACATAAATAGGATCCCAAAGCGTCCTATGATGTTAACAGTCACGATGATGATCCAATGCCGCATTATGATATGACCGATTCGAATCGTCATGGAACTCGTTGTGCTGGCGAGGTAGCTGCCACAGCAAATAACTCATTCTGTGCCGTTGGCATTGCGTATGGGGCAAGCGTTGGTGGTGTGCGAATGCTTGATGGTGATGTTACCGATGCTGTGGAGGCGCGTTCGCTTTCGCTCAATCCGCAGCACATTGACATCTATAGTGCATCGTGGGGACCCGATGATGATGGGAAAACGGTTGATGGTCCCGGTGAATTGGCATCGCGTGCTTTCATTGAGGGCACAACGAAGGGGCGTGGGGGCAAGGGCAGCATTTTCATTTGGGCATCGGGCAATGGGGGCAGGGAGATGGATAACTGCAATTGCGATGGTTATACGAATTCGATATGGACACTGTCCATTTCGAGCGCCACAGAGGAGGGTCATGTGCCGTGGTATTCGGAGAAATGCAGCTCCACGCTGGCCACCACCTACAGCAGCGGCGGGCAGAGCGAGAAGCAGGTGGTCACCACAGATTTGCATCACTCATGCACGGCATCACATACGGGCACCTCGGCCTCGGCACCGCTCGCCGCTGGCATTGCCGCCCTGGTGCTGCAATCGAATCAGAATCTAACCTGGCGCGATTTGCAGCACATTGTGGTGCGCACCGCTAAGCCGGCGAATCTCAAGGATCCCAGCTGGTCGCGCAACGGTGTGGGCCGACGTGTGAGCCATTCCTTTGGCTATGGTCTCATGGATGCCACCGATATGGTTCGTGTTGCACGCTACTGGAAAACCGTGCCAGAGCAGCAACGTTGCGAAATCAATGCACCACATGTTGACAAGTAAGTCGACATCTTTTCAATGACCAACAATACTTAATGTATGTTTTTCTTTACTCGATTTTAGAGTCATTCCACCACGCACACACATCACTCTCCAGTTGTCCGTTAATCACTGTCTCTCTGTCAATTATCTGGAGCATGTGCAGGCCAAAATAACGTTAACCTCGCAACGACGTGGCGACATTCAGCTATATCTAAAATCACCAGCGAATACCAAAGTCACGTTGTTAACATCACGGTAAGTGGAGCTTATGTTCACCAAAAGTCAAAGAAAAATTTGAATTTTTAAAGTTTTTAGAAGGCAAACAGAACTTCAATATCCTAACTTTAGATACAATTTTAAAGTGCAAAGAAAAAATTTAGTAATATGATAATGATAAAGAGAATTTCAATAACTGTGAAAGTCTTTTGTGGTCTTAAATCTTTGTAAAATGAATAATAACAATCAGATTAATAAACATTGAATGCAGAGCATATAAATAACTAAACGTCATTGCTTGGAAGTAGAAGAAGAAGAACCTGTAAGAAGTTCATACCTTCATGCACCATGAATGATAATTAAAAAAATAATTAAAGCAACCATAACCATATTGTCTAAGCTCTATTATAACCAACAAAATACTTAATCTGCATATTCCTTCACAGCATGCATGATAATTCGCGATCCGGTTTCAATCAATGGCCCTTCATGTCAGTGCATACCTGGGGCGAGTCACCGCATGGCAACTGGCAGCTGGAAATACATAACGAGGGTCGTTACATGGGTAAGTGACTTAAACGATTCTTAACTCGAATACCCTCAACTACAATATCAAAATATGCAAAATCAAATTTGACATGCTGCGCTTTTTGTGGAACTGTGTACTTAAACTCATGAATTCACCACATCGCTTATAACTAATCACCACACATGCATCTGGTTATTCATAACGTTAAAACAAACCCTCGAAACACAGGACACGCACTGCTGCGTGAATGGTCATTGATATTCTATGGCACAACGCTGACAATAGAACCCAATGATCCAATTTCGGTGCCAAGGGCAAACAGCGCTGAGCAAGCAACCACGCCCAATTCTAGCGGAAATGGCAGCAATGGAAGTGGTAGCACTACAAGCAATTTGCATCAGATCTATTCACCGCAATATCCGCGTATATCACCCAATAATTTCGCCAATACGCCGGCAGGTGGCGCCAAATTGCCATTGGGCAAGATGCAGCCAAATAAATCCAGTTTTGTGACAAACAATCCACTGTTGCCAATATTGTCGCCGCCGCCACCCAAACAGGGCTATCAGCAAATATCCGCCACATATGGTGTCATATTGGGCAAGTCCAACAACAATAATAATAATAACAATAATAACAACAACAACAATAAGGGCAACAATAAGGCAAATAATAAGGGTAACAAGGGAAATAAGGCCAACAAAGCGAACGAAGGCAAATCCAACAAAAAGGAGCAAACAAGCAACAACAACAACAACAACAGTAGCAATAGCAATAACAATAACAACAAGAATAAATACTATCGCATATCGCAACAGCAAGGTGGTGGTGGTGGTGGTGGTGGTGGCAAGTCCAAAGGTCAATCAAATAATTTGCAAACGCAACGACCCAAACTAAGTTCCAGTGAAAAGTTCTACGAGGAGAAAACGCGCAAAGTTATTGGCGAAATAAACAACAACAACAACAACAACAATCGAGGCAATGGACAACGTTTGCCAGTGAAGGCAGCCAAACAGGTTAAGGATAACAACCAGGACTCACGCATACCCAAACTGTTCGAGCACTATGAGAAGATCCAAGCCATCTTTCCGGAACTTGAGCCATACGAAAGCAGCAGCATACCAAAACCCAAGATTAGTACGCAGCAACAACAGCAACAACAATCGTCACGGAAGCAGGGCAAACAGTTTGAAGTGGATCTGTTTAAGCCGACAACGGGTAATGCCAACGTTGGCAACACTCGTCCGGGCAATACCAAAAAATCACCATCAGCGCCGCCGCCTCCCTCATCGCAATTGTTTCCCATGTTTCCGGAATTTCCCGCACTTGCTTCCTTGCCACCCGCTATGCCCGCGGGCGGCAGTAGCTTTTTACCCGATCAGCGCATACTCAAGAAACAGCAGCTGTTAATGGCTGCTGCCGGCGTCCTGTCACCTCAAGATATCAGCGCTGCCGGTGCGGAGGATGACGAGGAGGAGGATGATGATGACGACGATGAAGAGGAGGGCGGATTGCAACTAGCGCCGAGCAGCTATCGCAGCAAGAATGGTAGCCAGATATTTGCAAAAACAAAAAAAAAGCATAACCCAGTTATGGTGCACTTTCAAAAACACTTAATAGTATTCAGTTTGAATTATTCTAAAATTCAAGAATATCCTTTTTCTTTGTTATTATTATTATTAAACACGATAAGTCTATTCAATTAACTTAACAAATATCTATAATATTTGAAGAATACATTCACATTTTTCCAACGTTAAGTTAGAAAAAAAAAGGGTTTAGAATAAAGTGCCAAAGATTTTATTATGAACTTACTTGGTAATATATATAAAGTTAAATTGCAACTTTTAAAGCACTTATAGAAAAAACATTTATTTTTTTTTAGATCTTGCCTTTTTCTTATGATTTTCTTATTTAACTGAACGATTTACAGCCACAGAACGCCTTTCATCAATCAAACTATAAATTGCAAGTTGCAAGTTGCAAACTTCAAAGTTCAAACTTCAAAGCTCAAACTGCAAAGTGCAACTTTCAACAATTTCGTTGCTTGTCAGCATACAAAAAGAAAGAAAAAAGTATAAAAATGTTATAGTAAAATATATATATACATTTTTCATTTGGCTTTTGAATTTTTGGCGCTGGCGCCTTATCTTCAAAATTGTGTTTTAGCTCTTGGCACATCATTTGTTTTATTTCTAGCATCTGGCAGATTTATTGGCCCGCCACCCGCCCCTTTTTGCCATTCATAAATCATACTTTGCTCGCAATTTTGTTTCCGTTGTTTGCCTTTCTGTGTTTTTTTTTTTTTTTTGTAAGTTTTCATTTTCACTTTGATTTTGTTGTTTTTGGTTTTTTGATTTTGACACAATGTCAGAGTTGTCTAATCTCATTTGGTTGCCTTGCAGCACAAATCACACAATGGGACATGATACTATATGGCACCGAAGTGCCTGCCCAACCGGATGACCGGCCACACGAGAATCAGCAGAGTCAATTCAATATATATGGAAACGATATGGCACACAATGACATCGAGCACGATGCCAGCGGTCAATGGCGCAACATGCAACAGGTGAGTCCAATTAAAAACTTTGATTCCTTTATCTATATTCCATTTTGAATATGGAATATGCAATAGCTATTCCTATGTAGCTGTATAGCAGTTAGTTGGTAGTTGCTTTAAGCTGCAAATAGTGTTGCATATTTTTGATTTAAAATATTGCGAATGCTTTTATAGACAGCTCTGGCGATAGAAATGTCAAATGAAAGCGAGAAGCGAATTGAGAGAAACATAGTGAGAGAAATAGTCAAAAGAATATCGAAAAGCATAGTAAGAACTATAGCAGGATGAATAGCGAGAAACTTAGCAAGAAGAATAACGAAGTGAAGAATGCCAAAAAGCAGAGCAAGAAGTTAAAATACAATAATGACAACCGAAATATGAATAATGACAACACAAATAAATAAAAGTTTAAAGCTCTGAAACAAACTTGTGAAAACATTAAGAAAGTGTTGAGTGAGTTTCTTATTTGTTTGACTCAACCTACAAATAAAAACAAAAATTCTTCAATTTAATTCGTATGGTTTCATGTTGCTGTATTCTTTTCTCTTTGTTTGCTTCTTTTTTTTGTAATTTTTTGGTTTTGCAGTGCTTCGCAAACGGCTTGCCAGAGAGCGAAGTCGAGATTGGGGACGAGGACATTAGCAATGTCCGTGTTCAAGTCCATGTCCAACTGCGTCAGCGTCGCGTGCTTGCATGTGGCTAGCTTTATAACAGATGATGAAAATGATATATATGTACTTCATATGTATATACATAACATATTATGTACATATATAGACCTCTCAACTAGTCATGCTACAATAGGCTTGCAGACTAACTGGCTTTTTGGCAACGCTTTGCAAACTGTTCAATGTGTGTGCAATGTGTAGGTAGATTTATATTTTGAGTTACTGTTTGGCATGCTTTCGTTTCGTTTATATATTTCTTCTATTTTTTTCTTTCTTTCTTTGCATTTTCTTTGCCTGTTAGTTCCACTAACTATTTTGCCAGCGCTTTAATGCAGCTCTGCTCATAAATTTCCCAACTATTTAGCATACAAAAATGCTCAATTTTCCATTTTTGCTCTGGCAACTAAATTCAATTTTTGGCAATGCCTGCCTCTATGCCCGGCCAAGTCGCAGGCAATGTGCCAAGTTGGCACAGGCAGCTGCTTATTTTTTTTTTTTTCTTCCTATTTTCAATTCCTTGTTCCCGTCAGCTGCAGTTGTGCTGCATTAGATGTAGTCGTGTTCATTTTGCATGCACAGTTTGAGAGCCAGTGCTGCTGCAACTTTTTGTGCTTTATGCTTGAAGTGCATATATTCTTTTTCCTTTACTAGCGGCGAGTCCTTTAACCTCTTACCGTCTATTATTGCTTAAAAGCTACTGCAAATTTCCTTTTTATTTTCGGCACCTAGGCTTTAAAGTCTTTGTATTTATGTGTGTGTGTGTGTTGTAATAGACAAAAAGTGCAGTGACCTTAAGTCTTTTTTATGCCTTGCGTTGTCAGCAAACTTTTTGCATAGCAAACAATTTTTTTTTTTTTGTTCGCTGCTGCCAACACGCGACGTCATTGCATGTATAAGTACTGTTAGGGCCAGAAGGATTCAGACAGAATTAGCATGAGCGTTAGAAAGAGACAACACATAAAAAGCATAGTCATAGACAGATCTTTTTTTTGGCTAGAACAGCGATAAATAAACAGTTACACACATTCACAAACAGAGAGAAAAACACACACAGGAGGATAACACACATGCAACTTTCCATACATACTTAAGTATACTTATAGCTAAAATGGCAGACAGCGCGGCAACATGCTATGAACCACAACGGAAACCAGACTGACTGCGGCTAAAGCAATGCAACACACAGAATACAAAATGGTCGTAAGCCGGTTACCAGACACGTTCAAATTCAGAAGACTATCAGAGATTTATAAAGTATTACAAATGCTGATTTGAAGCTTGGAAAAAATTGTCTTTATTGATTTAAAAATAAATTTGTTACAAAAGATTTTTAATTTCTGGTTGCCAAAATTCTTTAACTGTTAAAGTAATCAAAATTACTTTACTTAACTAATCAAAAGTAATTACAGCTGTGATTGAAATAACGGCCAAATTGTGAAAGAAATTTTTTTTAGAATATTCCAACTAGCAGATATTGTGAAAATAATGATGATCTTGTTTCTATTGTATTGCCAGAATACTATGTTTAAGCATGATTTTTCCTGATAGTCGTAAGATTTAATTAAATACATCAAGCACAGACTGCAAAAACTTTTGTTAACCTTCTTAATTTACATCCAATATAACGCATAGGCAACGCTGCACTTTATTTTTTCGTAAAAACTTAAACTTGATGTAATTTACAATTTTTCTACGTCTATTTTATTATTTCAGGTTGGCGAGGTGGGCATGACACAGGATCGGAGCAATCATGCCGCATGCCTCAAGTGGAACGATCAGAAATGTTTAGGTTTGTCTTTATTATTTCTACTCATAACACAAATCTTCTATCTAAACTTTAAACACGCCATCGCCAACAACAACAACAACAATGGCAACAACAACAACAAAAGCATTAGATAATTCAACAGAAAACTATTTTGCAAAATCCTCAAAACAACTGTAAAAACTACCACAACAACAGAACAAAAAATGATGTAAACAGACTTCAATTCCAATTTAAAGTTTGATCAACAAACAATAAGAAAAGAAAAAAATAAAAGCATTTTGTGCTTAATTTAAGCATTTTCTAAGCTGAGAAATAAAAAAAAAATTGAACAATAGCAAAGTAAGCAACAAAAACAAAAACCATGATAAATAAGCCGTAGACAACAGAAAAGAAAAACACTGCAAGTCAAAAAAAATAAAAATATAAATTACCTAATACTTTTTGTAGTTAAATTTAAATATAAGCGTAGCTATAAACACACACACATAAATAATAAATAGGCGTGGCAACTAAGAGACGGAACAAAAAACACGAACAAACATGATAAACAGAAAAACGAAGGTTGTTTCATCCAATTCGGTTTGCACAAAAAAAAAAAAATTACGAACAAAAAAAAGCAAAATAATGTTTTGTGTATTTAGTTGAAATTCTTTTGAATATTTTTCATAAGAGTTAAGTTAAATTTGTTTGTACAATTTCGTTGTTTTCGTTTGTTTTTCTTTTACATTTATATACATACAACTTTTTTTTTTAATTATTTTGCATTTAATATAAGGGATAAAAAAAAATTTCCCCGTGCCAAAGTCATTTCAAACTTTTTGCATGCATTGCGCGTTGGCTCTTACAGTTTCGAATGCATTGTAATTCAAGTTTAAAATGCACTGCAGACTGCAGTGCAATAATATGTGGCTTTGTACATGTCTATTTATGTACATATATAATATATATGCATTTCAGATATTGCCAGGCCAGCCAAGTAGCTACAGTTTGAGCAGCACTTTCTGCTCTTAATTTATGCATCTTCTCTCTTCTGAATTATTCTTGTGTTTATTATCCTTTTGTGCCGCGCAAAGAAAATTGTTCAATACTACAGTTTAGAGTTCATAGTAAAAGACTGTTTCTTAAATTTAAACGTAAATCTTAATGAAATTTTGCGAACATTAAAAAGTTCGTAACTTGAAAGTAAATTGCATTAAATCTTAATGTTAAGGCGTCAAAGCAAAGCAAACCAATTTTTGTATTAAAACTGTAACTAAAACAAAACAAAAATCAAACAAAGCTAAAATAAAAATAAACGAAAAACGAAAATCTTAGGGTGTAGGGTATGACTACGTCTAGTATTAAAGTAGGCAAGAAACCAATAATAAATAATTCTAAATAAAAAAACAAACAGTTTAACAATTTACATATATATAGAAAAAGTTCCTGCAGTTTTGAACAAAGTTGCAATATAACAAAAAAAAATAAAATAAAAAGCCACAATTAAAAAAAAAATTAGCTAATTTTCTAGTGAGAATAGGAACTAATTAATTAAAAGCTATAAATATTTAATAATGGCGCACAAAAATTAAAAGTTTAAGAAATGCCAGAAGTAAGCAAAAGAACTTCTAGTCATAAAATTTTTGTGCGACTTTTAATAAATATTTTTATTAGACCACAAGCTATAAATATGAAAAGTTTAATTAATTTCCATATCAGAGCAAAATTGAATCGTTTAACAACACACATACACATATCTTTGTTACAATATTTGTTGTTCATTGCTTCTTTAGCCAATACATCTATAATTATTTGATATTGTGTAATTGGTTTAAGAGGTGGGCGCTTCTTCTACATATATGAGGAATGTAGTTTTAAATACTTGATGATTCTTTTAGTTGCCCATCTCGAATTAAAAGTAAAGATATATCGAAACATTAAATCAAAACTCAACGCAAGTGCAATAATTATTTCTAATTCTCTACCATAACTACAATAAGCAACAACAATTTTCTCAGTTTTTTATTATACTTGAATTAGTAGATTACATATCATTTGATTTAATTTGATTGCTTTTAACTTGGTACAAACTAAAATTGTCTTTTAAATTTTCCAACATATTTGTTACGATCTGTTCAAATGAATAATCATATCGTAGACGCACAAAACATTTGTAATTTACAAGTATATAAATATAAATTTAATTAATTTCTTTTGATTTATTTGTTGTTGTTGTACTTAGCAAACTCACATGAAAAAAATATTATATATAAACAATAATTAGCATTATAGATTAGCCATTTTATATTCCTAGTTGCAACAAACTGAAAATCATCAAGCATATACCATAAATAGCAGCAATTAAAAAAAAACTATATACATAATATAATATATATAAAATATTAAAACAAACATTTTTTAAAGAAATAAAAGTTTTCACGCAGTTTTTCATGAGTTTCTTCCAAATCGGTTCTTCAATTATGTTTTGATTAAATGGTATAACTCTCAGTGCTGGCTGCGGTACTTATGCTTAAATACTTTTTCTAGAAAGCCTAATTCAAACTAAATAAAGCCAAATTAGTGTTTAAGTGCATACTAAAAGTAAAAGAAGAAAAAATCGAAATTTACAAAAACTTGAGGAGAAAAAAACTGGTACTAGGGCCTGGGGTAGATAATAAAAAATAAATTTAAAAAAAAAAACAAAATCAATAACAACTGCAATTTTGGAACAAAATACACAATTTGTGCAAAAATAACACTTTTAAATGTAAAAATATCAAAAAAAAAAAAAAAAAAACAAACAATTGAAGTAAGAACTAAAATATATTGTAATTGTAAGTGAGATTCGATGGCCGCTATTAAGAATCAACAATTTTTTATGTATGTTTTGTGTATATATATACTATATCTATCAATATAAATATCTGAGTAATAAATAAATGCATTGAAAACGTATTCAACAAAAATATTTTCCTAAAAAAAAAAAACCAAACTGAAACTTTTTATGCAACAACAACAAAGATATTTAACTGCGCAGCAAGTAAAATGTGGTCCAAAAACATTTGATACAAGTTTAAAAATTTTAACCTCCATTCGTTTGTCTCAAAAATGCAAGGTGAGTTTTTAGTAAACAAAAACAATTATCGAAATTTGTTCTAAGTACTCTAATAGTGTTGTGTAATTTCTGTTTTTAACCCATTCTCACATACATTACTGCTATGTGATTAATAACAATCTTATTGGTTCTTTTATGTACGTTCGTAAACTCTATAATATTTAACATAATTTTTAATTAATGCACACCATACACTATTCATTCTCGTTTTGCTTTTGAACACTGGTTTCGGTACATCCACCCAACTGACTTGCTTTCTTACCTATTTATTTTTGAGCATGATTTTTGGACTTCTGCGCTTGCTTTGAACTTTTTTGTTGTTAATAAACGAGTTTCAGCTGAGACTTGACTGTTGTAAAAAAAAAATAAATTCAACCAACAAAAAAAAAACAACCCCAGTTGTTATTAAAACTTAAATTCAAATATTTTGTTGCCTTTGTTTTGTATACACCAAATACTATTACATTGTTTTTGAATACCTTTTACTCTACTAACCAAACATCAACTTTTCGATTTCTTTGCTCCATTTATCAACACTGTTTTGGAGGTAAATGGTCTTTTACATCTCTGTAGCTGTAACTACGTAGTTCTTTATGTAACACCTCATTTTATTCAGCTATTTAAACTTATTTTGTTGTTTTTGTGCTGCTCTTCATAGAATGCCAGGAGTCCAGCTCATTCTACCAGGATCTCTGCTACGATGAATGTCCAGAGCAAACTTTTGCCAAGACAAATGCTGATGATCAGGATGATAACGTAACGCTTATTGAGCCAACCGATTCTGCGCCAGACGGTAACAACGAACTGCATAGCACTGGAAGCACTCACAGCTTTACCGACAAGGATGATCCACTGCAGGCAGCGGAACGTCGACGTCGAAGCGAACCCACCGATTCTAGCACGGTATTGCTAACACCGCGTCACAGTCACATCTGTGTGAACTGTGACAAGAGTTGCCTACGTTGCTATGGCCCAAATATGAACCAGTGCAGCACCTGCTATCCAGGCAGCCAATTGCGCAAGATGCCCCAAACTAATGAGACCTTCTGCTATGCGTATGTGGTGCGCAGCACAGTTGTGGATATATCAGGTCCTGTAAATGCACAATCCGATAATAACTCTCGACCAATTCAGTACATGCACTGGAGCATAGCATTGCTGCTCATAGCAGTAATTGTTTCATTGGTGGGAGTGGGCGTGGCCGGTGGCATTGTCTATCATCGGAAGGCGGCAAAGGAGGAGATTTACACACGGGTCGCGCTCATTGGTGACAGCGATGAGGAGCAGGAAGTGGAGCTGTTCAGTGCTCGCAAACCTGGTCCAAGCGATGTGCTCGAATATCACGATGAACGACAGCCAAATGAGCTGCCCAGTCAGCATGACGATGATGAGGATGAGCGCGCGCAGCTGGTGCCGGAGTTAACAGATTCTTAGGTGCATTTATATTTAGTTAACACTCATGAAAAGTTTGAGCAAAAATTGAAAACTAATATAAAAGAGAAAAAACATTTAAACATTCAAACAAAAAATCGCTGCGATTTATTTATGATTTGCATTTAAATTATTCTGACTGTTGTAAATTTGTTTTTTTCTTCCTAAAAATGTATTATCCTAGTCTTAAGTAAACAAGTACATAGTAAAAAATATATAATCTTATTAATATTACTTTCAACTTATTTCTACGTTTGTTAAAAACTGTTTCAAATTTTATCAAATTGCATTTATTTAATGAGTGTTAATCACTCGCTCAACAGCTGAATATTTTCAAGATTTTACGCTTAACTTTTGTTTGAGGTTCTTCCGTAAAACAGATAATATGCCAGGTAGGGTTATGAGTGTTTAACGTTCTTAACTTATTTCATTATGCTGCATTGTTTGAGTTTCTTCCGTAAAATAGATAATTTGCTGTTGACACTTAACTCGTATTTGACAGCGAAAAAACAAACCAATTGAAAAGTTATAAAAACAAAATAATTGATTCAATTACAAGTACTTTACTTATGTATTTTCAAAAGGTAATTCATTTAGCTCTCGCTCTAAATCAGCTGACTAATGATTGTTTTAATTTGTCAGACCTATTATCAGGTGGTTGCTTATCAGTAGCGGCATAGAGTGCATCTTCACAAGTCAACAATGGTCAAGAGCTTTATTTGTGTGTAGCTAATGCACGCTAGTTTCCCATAAGCCTCACACACACACAGTTCTGGAGAGAGCTATATAAGTGCACCGCTGAGCCAGCTCATGCAATAGTCTTTACAACATGCAGTTCGGGTACGCAACTGCCGCGCTAATCCTCGCCTGCGGTCTGTGGGCGTCTATTGATGCCTGCCAAACCATTGAGCAGCGCTTTAAATTCGATAACAGCGATGTCTACGTGAGATTGCGTCGTGGCACTAAGCTCCAATATGAGCTGATGAAAGGCAGCCGCTCGCTGCAGACGGTTACATTGGATAACTTTGAGAGCAACGGTAATCTGGAGGCAACATCCACAGGCAGTTATAAGCTGAGCGACGGCCAGACTATCATAGAGTTCTCCCTGGTGAAAGCCACTAGTGGATTGACTCATGTTCGTGTGGCACGCGATCAGGTGCTGAAGGGCACACAGCCAAGGGATTGTTTGCCACTACACAAGGGTCGTGTTCATTGGTATGGCGGATCCGAGCAGAAGCAGCATTATTGGCCCGTTGAGCGTCAGCAATACAGCAACTTCTCCTATGTGCCCAAGGAGCTTGGCAATATGGGCGTTGCGGAACGCTATTGGCTCAACAGCGAGGGCTTCTTTCTTTACGTGGACAATACAACGCCATTATTTATTGATCAAAATGCACCCGGACGCGAGGATCAATTGTGCATCAGCGCTTTAAGTGTTTTGCCCTATGATACGCGTTTGTCTGCGGCCAAGTTTAGTTATCAGCTGGTCTTTGCCAAGGATGCTAAGGTGGCGCATATGTATGCGGTGCAGACGCTGTTTGGCAAGCCAACTGGACACCCAGATAAGCGTATGGTTCAGCATCCAGTTTGGTCCACCTGGGCGTTGTATAAAGCGGAAGTCGACGATAATGTTGTACGCGATTTTGCCCAGGAAATTCTAGATAATGGTTTTGAAAACAGTCAGCTGGAGATTGATGACGATTGGGAGGATTGCTATGGTGCCTTGACGTTCCGCAAGAACAAGTTTCCGAACACTAAGAAGCTGACTGATGACCTGAAAGATATGGGTTTCCGGGTGACGCTGTGGATTCATCCGTTTATCAACAATAACTGCACAGCCATCTATCAGACAGCCAAGTCGGAGGGGTATCTGGTGTTAGATCACGCCGGCAGTGCCGATACACAGTGGTGGAATAGTAAGCCAAAGGATGCCGCCTATTTGGACTTTACAAAGACAGCGGTGCAGAAATGGTTCAGCGATCGTTTGAAGCGTCTACAAACGGAGGATGGCATCGACAGCTTTAAGTTTGATGCCGGCGAATCAAGTTGGATACCCACGGATGCAGTACTGCAGGGTGATCCGAATTTATCGCCACTGCAGATCACTACGGACTATGTGCGCACTGTAGCCGCTTTTGGGGATATGGTTGAGGTGCGCTCCGGCCAAAACACACAGGATCTGCCTATCTTTGTGCGCATCGTGGACAAGGACTCGGAGTGGGGCTGGAACAATGGTCTGGTTACGTTGATAACATCATTGTTGCAGATGAATCTGAACGGTTATCCGTTTGTGCTGCCAGATATGATAGGCGGCAATGGATACAATAACAAGCCGCCCACAAAGGAGCTCTTTCTGCGCTGGCTGCAGGCCAACGTCTTTATGCCCAGCATACAGTTCTCCTATGTTCCGTGGTACTTTAACGACGCTGAGACCATCGAGATTAGCAAGAAATTTACTAAGTTGCATTCCGATTATACGCCTTACATCATGAATATTTTCAAGCGTGCCGTGGCAACTGGAGAACCTGTAAATGCGCCACTCTGGTGGATTTCGCCCAATGATGCAGTTGCTCAGAGCATCTATGATGGTAGCTAAAAATTTTTGTAGTTTTTATACACTATTACATTTCTTATCCTTATCGCTTTTCGTAGAGTTCTTGCTGGGTGATGATATTATTGCAGCTCCTGTTATTGTGGAAGGCGCCACCCAACGTGACATTTATCTGCCCGAGGGCAAATGGGTCGATGGCAACACAGACGATAATTACGAGGGTCCTGTATGGATTATGGAATACCCAGCACCGCTCAACACGCTGCCTTACTTTGTGCGAAAGGGCGCTCAGTTGGAGTAACTCACAGTGACTAACTATTAATTTAAAACAAGTAAAAAGGCTCTAGTCGAGATATCTCGATACCCTGAACCCTATACTTTACGCCAGTGGTCGGGGAGCCGGGGTAAATTACCCCGAATGGGGTAAAAACGGAATTTTTAGGGGTAAAAATAAACTTCTGTGAGTGAAAAGTATATATTTTTCTTCGCCATGGGGTAATACAGATAAATATTTTGGTGTAATGATTTAAAGAGTTTAAACGAACTAAGACTCAATAACGAATTTAAAACTCAAAATGCATAAAGTTCTACAACAATAGGCACTCTTCCTTATAAATTTTCTCATTTTGCCAAAATACTGCCAAGTTTTCGTCGAGTTTTTGCTGGTCTTTGACTCAAGTATACCAGGCGCACAGAACCAGCAGCAAGCGATGTATAAATTCTCATTCGCATACTTTTAGGCTGGCTTTTTATTCATAACATAATTAATTGTGCAGCATACTTTTGTAGTTAAATATATATATTTGCATACTTTTAGGCTGGCTTTTTTAATTCATATTGTCCTTTATACTTTTTTAGTTAAATATAAAAACCAGTGCTCTTGCTACCTATTCTGTTCGCCTGGTAATTGGCGTCGAAAATACTTAAAAACTAGATGAGATCGCAAAAGAATAATACCGCCGAGCTTTCGTCGAGTTTTTGCTAGTTTTTGACTCAAGTATACCAGGCGCACAGAATCAGCAGCAAGTGGATTGAATTGACTGTATTTTACGGCCTGTGCCGTATGCAATGATTTTTTTGATTAAGCGATTTGCCTAAAAGTATGTATTCGCCAAATTATTTTTATTTTATTTTTCTAAGAAAAACATTTTTATTTTATCATATGAACAAACGAGAAGTAAGTAAATATGTATATCTAATTACAGTCCATGTCTTATATTATTATTTATAATTGATTGTAGATTTTTTATTCGATTTTTTGGTTTTTGTGGTAAATAAATACGATCCTTAAATACGAGCAATACAAAAATATCTTATTTTTCCTTTGTTGGGTGGAAATCGCAACCATCTTTAACTGCAAAACCGAAGGATCCTTAATGATACTGACGAATTTTGACCTAAAATGTGTTGAATTTTTTTTAAATAGTCCTAAACCACTTATGTCCTTACGGATTTTCAAAGGACATGTTGCGTAAGAGTTTCAAGGACCTACTCTATCGAACTGCATTCAAGGATTATGGGGTCATCTAAGAATAAAAACACTTGTAAAAATTTCACTCTACGGCCGAGCGAAACTAAGAAAAAACCACAAAAGTGCAGTTTTCTCGGAAACCACAAGGACGATTTGAATGTCCTTTGGCCAGTTGGTAGCCCTGGTTAAAACAAAATGTCTGACATAGGACACGTGCGAATCCTTTATGATTTGGCCGAGTTATAACCAATTTTCTGTTTTAAACATTTATCCTTTTATTTCAGCTGTTTGAAGGACTATCGTCCTTTGCACTACTTTACTCGTATCGGCGGGCCTAGGCCTAGCTGTGGTCCAAAGGACATCCGGATAGTCCTTAAAATAGCCGAGATATAGACGATTTTGTAATTTTTAAAATTTTTTCTGACCTACCCCCTGTAAAATTTTTCGAACATTTTTTTTCGCGAATCCTGGAGATCCTTATAAGCAAATCGATAGATCTTGTTATTGTGAGTTCAAAAATGTATTTTTCTTAAAGATCCTTAAGGAAATGTTCAAGTTATGGCTTAAAATCTAATGTCTTTTTTGGCGAATATTTATTTATAAGTAAGTATAAGCGATCTGCCTAAAAGTATGTATACTTTATTTTTTATTATTTTTAGAGGGTAATTTAGCCAATGCATGAACCTTATTTGTTTCCACACAACAGCGGTCGAGGAACCGCTATGGGGTAATATCAACTTAAATAAAAATATTTTGGGGTAATGACAAAAAAAGGTTCCCCGACCACCGCTTTACGCGTACAGTCAGTGCTTGCAAGTATGTGTGTGTGTCTACGCGCATACTGCATACTGCATACACAACTTCAATGTCTGTCTTCAGGCTGAAATTATGTTATGTGTTATAATTCAAATTGCATCTCAATGTTTTCCAAATTCAAGATTTTGTTGTTATCGATCCCATGTGTATATCGGAAACGGGAAGTATTATCGAAAATCGGAAACAAACTTGTACTGCCTAGGGATTAGGCGAGCTTAAGTTCCAAATCTGGAGTCTCTAGCTCTTATAGTCTCTGAGATCGACGCGTTCATACATACGGACGGACAGACAGACGGACGGACGGACGGACAGACGGACAGACGGACATGGCTATATCGACTCGGCTGTTGATGCTGATCAAGAATATATATACTTTATGGGGTCGGAGATGCTTCCTTCTGCCTGTTACATACTTTTGCACAAAAAACATTATACCCTTTTTCCCATTTTTAATGGGATCAGGGTATAATTAGTATAACAACATTCCTGTATTGAAGCGCTGCACATTTTAGGCTAAACAATATTTACAAGCCACATACTGTGTTGGCGCTCAAACTAGTTTAATTCTAACATCAAACAGAAATTTTCAACACAAAGAAACTTAAAACCAAATTTTAAAAGTTATAAAATACAGTTATTGTAAATATAAGATATCACAGATAATTTGGTTCAATTTTAAAGTGAGCTGTCTACTTGACTATCAGAATCATGCTCGTCTAAAGTTTGACCAGTTAGATCGAGCATTAAGTCCTTGAACAGTGTCGGCGGTCCATCGCCTGAACCCGAAAAACTAAGATCAGCGCGCGAGCAACCCAGAGGACCATATTCACGCTCAAACTCAACAACATCGTTTGTAATCATGCTTTTAAGATCAATATTCCTTTAAATATGAAATAATTTAATAAAAATTATGGAAACTTGTAAGTAGTAAGTGGTTACTCACTTATTTGACCGTGTCTTGAACTCATCCTGCATATGTTTCTCATATAATTCTTCTTTTAAAGCGTGCGCTTCTTTGGCACTGCGTCGCCAATTTCTCTTGTAATGATCTTTGGCCTTGGACATTTCCAAGTAGCGCGTATTCTGTAGCTGCATCTCGGTGAGCACCTGTTGTAGCTCTTTGTTACTTGGTCCTTGCTGGTTAAGCTTGGCAATTTTCCGCTCCATGTTGATTATGCGTTCCTTCAGCTGCATTTTCTCTTTAGCTATCTTCGAGTTATTCTCCTGTATTTGTTGCGTACGACTCTCAAAATTAAGCAATTGCTGCTCTAGCAGTGCTATGTTCTGCTCCATTTGGTTAAATTTTAATTCATAGAGTGCTTCTATGCTGCAGTGCTCAGTAGGTTTCTCCAACGGCGGCAGCGATATTTCAGCTTGCTGCTGTCGTCTTAAACTCTGCATATGCTGCATCAAGTCCTTTAGTTGCTTGCCGGCCGCAATAATGGTTTCAGCGCTGTCATCTATATTGGTTATATCCGTGTTGACGCTTTGATCAATGCATTTGGGGTTGGCCTTAGCTGCTTGGGTTGCATTCGTTTCATCGTACATATGAACTGTTAACTCCATGTGAGAGACTTGAGCATTAACATGTTTTTGTGATTTACTCTCATTTAGTTGTTTGAATGCTGTTGATTTTTTTGATTGCTTTTTTATGTGATTTTTCACCTCTATCGACTCGGATTGCTTTTGAATTAAGCTTTTATCTTCTTTGGGAAGATTCTGGCGCATTTGCTCAGCAATGGCTTCTTCTGTATCCAAAAATTCTTGCATAGATGTGTTATTCTTAACAATTCGTCTAGCTCTCTTTCTAATTGAAAAATTTTCTTCATGCGCTGTAGTGTCTAGCTCAGATGTAAGCGAAATTTCCATATGTTTAAGCTCTTTTTCTTTTAAAATCTTCGCTAGTGGCTTAATTTCTTCCGATGCTTGATTCTTGTCTTCTATACGCGCGACATGTGGCTTCTCATTATAGGAACTACACAAGCTTGATTCCATTTCCGAATCACATTTAATATTAGCTCTCAGTTTTGAACGAGAAGAGTTGTTCAGTATCTTGGACCACTCAGTCTCACTGGGTGCCACTTGACATGTTTCGTTAATAAACATTTCCGTTTCGTTCAAGACTTCTGTCTGCTCCTTGCTTACCTTTACCCAACGAGCACCTAAAGTGAGATCATTTTTAGAATAAGAAGCCCTCTTCAATGTGGGTGTTTTTTGGGCAATCACATTCTCACAAACTTGAGTTTTAGATTGAATGACAAGCTTTGATTTATTTTTGCCTGCATTTGATTTTTGTTCCTCACTTTCTGTTAGGGAATCCGTTTTTAACAATGGGTCAACGACAAATCTCTTTTTTGGCTTTTTGATGAGCTCATTTTTTGATGGGCTTAGGTTAGTCATAGAAGTAATATATTTACTTTGAGGAGATTTTTTAACAGGATGACCTGAATGTCGTGGCAGCTCAACGTTTTCCAATTCCTGTGTATTCAATAAAATATTCTTATTTTGTATGGTTTTTGGACTACGATTTAAAGATTCGTCTGATGAAAGTCTTTTTATCGTTGTGTTTTTTCTCTTATTTTCTATGGGATTGTTATGGGCTGTCTCTGGACAGTTTGAAAATATTTCATTAGACTCGCTTGTCAGCGATAATAATTTCGAATTCAGCGTTCTCAGTTTGTTCATTTCTTCAATAGAATTAGTATTGTTTGCTTTACGATTAAGTTCTATCTTAGCCTTTTCTTGTTGTATCATCTCACTTTCCTTCTCCAGCCTGAAAAAGGAATCATCAATGTCCTCAGTATCAAATTCTTCACCATTTCTAAATGTTGGTTTTCTTTCAATATTTGGCATTATCTGCTGCAGCAGATTTTCTTCCTGTAAAAACTGTTCAGCCCATTCGTTAACCTTCTGTTGCTTATTCTGATGACGCCTTCGTAGATTATTATCTTTGGCAAATCTGTTTATCTTTTTTGTACTTGCTGTTTTAGTTTGCTGCATCTCCAAATCATCAACTAGCGTTGGGTCTTCCACAATGTTACAAATATCTAAAAACTCGGATTCAAAGCTAATATCTTCAGGTAAATCGTCATTAGTTTCATCGGGCTGTTCTTTCTCAGACCCTGGTCTCGGCGAAAAGATACACGCATTTACATTTGAGGCAAGCACTTTATCATTGCAAAACTGCTCAGCATTCTCCTGAAGAGAATTGTTTACCATAAGTCTTGTAGACTTTCCGCGACATAACCGAGTTGCCTCGGAGCCAGACTCATCCGAGGCAGACAGCTCAGCGCCAACATTCAAGCTGCGCATTGAGGCAGTCTCAGTTACAGGATGCCAATCGACAAGATTGTCTAGCTGTCTGCCCTCGGGCACTTCGTGTATAAAAGCTTTGCTACGCACAGATTGCAAATCAAGCTGTTTACCCATCTGGTCCAGCTGCAGGTGCTGGTCGCCGGGTTGCATGTCCTCGTGGACCATGCAAACTTCAAGTATGCCCACTGTAAAAATGAACTCAATAATTGGTTTGAGCTCACGTGCGCTGCCCATGCGTGAAAAGCGATCAAAGGCAAAGCAACCTTCGTGCACATATTTCCGATTAGCGGCAAAGTATTTATCCGGTGGTAAAAGTTTACCAAAGTCCATGCGATAGTTGGCTAAAAGCATGCAAATTAATATTAAATAAATGTACCTAAAACGAACATGAAAAAACTCACCTATAGATGTGCCGTCAATGTACAAATTAAATGGCAAGTAAAATATACGTTGAAAATAAAGGCGTATACTGCGCAGGGAGGACCTAAAACGCAAACCCAAAACATCTTTGATCTCGTATGTGTCCGATTTGTTCAATTTTATGTTAATTCTCGTGACAGAGCCAAGAAAGTCGAACATGAGCAACACTTCTGACACCTTTTCATCTTTGCCATGACCAAGCGACTTGACAAACTTGTCGACGTTCTTGATCTGCTTAAACTGCAGCACAACCTCGACGATGTCACAATCAACCAGAGGATCATTGCCCACCTGTAGCAAACCCAATTGTGCCAGCGACTGCACATAAATATTTGCCTAAAAAGCGACATTTAACTTATATGACTTGATGAAAATATATGGCATAGATTATCCATTTACTCACCTGCGATTGAATCATGTTTGCGGTGATTGATTGCTCGGGCGACTGCAGCGGTGGTGCGCGCTCCTTTTTCTCCTGTTGGGCAAAAGTAAGCATTGTTATAAAAGGAAAAAAATATATTAAACAAAAAAATTGGCTGACCAAGTCGTTAAACGCCATCAGGTGCTTGAAATCTTTGGTGTACAGCAACGTTTTTTTGACAATGGCCAGCAGCAAAAGAACCTCCGGCTTATGGGAACGAAACTCATTGTTCAGGCAGGTTAGTTTATGCCAGTATAATTTTAACTGAAGAGGATTGTTATTGCCGGAAACGCCAAGGACCGGTAAGCCACGCAATGGCAGCAACAAAGAGCCAATCGTCTTCCGCTCCGAGCTATTGCACGAGAAGAAGGTGACCTTCACCGGCCGATGATCCGTCTTGATGCGCTTAATGCCGAACATGTCACATTCCCAAATGCAATTGCTATTGAATACAATCGTTTCGGCTGTGGATGAGGGTGTGCCCTCCACTTCAAAGTCGACCGTATTGAGAGCAGCGGTCATAATAATATTCTCCCTTTTCTCCCCATCTCTCATCTCACGTCCGTAGAAGTTGATGGCTATCAAAGAAATGATTAAAGTTAATACAAGAGTACTATACTATCTCGAGACAAAGTTCTTACCTTGTCCCACATGCAGCACAACACAGTAGGTGTGTTCCATTGAATTGGCGCTGCCACTGACGCTAACGCTGCCGCGATCGGTGGCAGCCAACAGATGCGGCTGCTTTTTATTCAATTTGACCATGTTGCAACTTAACTAACAGAAATGATTTAAAACCTAAAACAAAATAACTTTCAACTTTGTAGTCAGCTGGATTGGAATTTAGCTTAATTTGGTGTTTTCTCTTGATTACTTAAAAAAAAAACTAGTTTTATACATATATATTTTCTTTAGCTTTTTTGCCGCAGTTGTTATTTTTTCAGCTGAACACTAACGACAGGCTTACTTAGTTTGCCGTTCAGTGTCACCATGACAACGGTACTTTGGTGGTGAATAGTTTTAAGCGATAACTTTTTGTGTACGATAGCTGTGGATCGAATTTATATCGGGGCACTGTTGGCAATTCAATTAAGGAATTAAGATGGTTATAAGTGTATTATGATAATCTTTTCTTTCAATCTGTCAATAATGTTTTTAAATTTTCCTTACAGTATAACATTCCAATTTAGGCATAAAGAGATATTCAATATCGAAGCAGATAATTGGGAAAATCCATTATGATAATCCGATATGGTACTCATTTCCAGGCATCAAAACGAAACATTAAATATATCATATCTTATTTAGCCAAAAATGTTTGACCTTGCAATTTAATACGAAATTTATAATTTCTTGTACTGTATGAGTTGCTAAAACATAAAAATGTTTTGTCCTTAGAATATCTGTAGTTTGAATCAGTCATCTTTTACTTTTTCGACTTCCGTTTCGATGTGACCATTCTGAAGACGATGATTTTTCAGAGCTGTACCCTGAATAAATCTCTCGCCGCATGTGTTGCACTGATAGGGACGTTCGCCCGTATGTCGACGTATGTGGAGCGTTAGATCATTGGACTGGGTGAAGCTCTTGTCGCAGTAGGTACACTTGTAGGGTCGCTCGCCATTGTGGATGCGCATGTGCTGCTGAAGCTTGTAGGAGCGAGCGAAGCCCCTCTGGCAGACGGTGCAAACATGAGGTCGCTCTCCGGTGTGGGTCCGTCTGTGGCATTGGAGATCAGAGGAACGTGGAAAGGCCATGTCACAATAATCGCACTTGAATGGCTTCTCTCCCGTGTGTCGACGTATGTGTATAATTAAATTGGACGAGGAGCTTACCGCTTTGCCACAAAAAGCGCACAAAAAACTCTTTTGTTGCTTGGCTGGTGTAGCCGGTGGTTTTTTAGAGCCTGTTGCGCCATTTGCATGACATTTTTTCACATGCGCTGTAAGGCGATCCTTACGATTATATTTACTTGGACACTGACCGCACTGAAAGATTTGGCTCTCAGAGTTGCCATTGTCTGGCACGGGCATTGAAGTCGGCTCCCCGCTACTGGGATGCTGTAGCTGCATGTGCTGCTCAAGATTCGATTGCCACATAAATTTGTAGCTACATTTTGAGCATTTGAACTGTTTCTCCGTATTGCCGCACAAAACGCGGCGATGATAGGCAATCAGATCCGGCGAAACGCTCTTGAAGATGCAAAGCTGGCATCCCTCACTGATTCGCTCTAGACGATGCATGGCCTGCTGATGCTGTTGCAGCTCAAATTTGCGCATACATCGCAGCTGGCACATGCCACAAGTGTAATGTGCCGGCGTACCATCCGGCTTGGCCTCCTCATCCGTTTCCGAGTCCTCCAAGTGCAGCTCATAGCCCAACTGATCAGTAATGGAGTAGTTGAGCATAGATTCAATTGCATGATGTGTGCCAACTGGTGCTGATCCCAGATGGGAACGCAGTGCCGCAATGCTGGTAAACGATATTTCGCACACTTTACACTGAATGCACTTCTGACCATGCGGATGACGACTGGCAGTGAGCAGGGCCTCCGCATAGGGCAGCTGATCGGCACTGATGCCATGACGCTCAATGTGCTGCAGCAGATTCGACTCGCGATAGAAGCGACGTGCGCACCAATGACAACGATAGATGCTCGACTCTTGGGTATGCATTAGCGTGTGTCTTGTGAGATCCTTTTGCATTTTGAAGCTACGCTTGCACTCCATACAGTCGTAGCTAACAACCGGAAGCACTCGTGCACCATTCAGCTGAGTTGCCAGACTGCCCTGTCCTTGGAATTTCCCATCATGATGCGCAACGTCAGTGTGTTGTTTAAGATTGTCGCGCCAGCGAAAGCGTAATGGACACTTGCGACAGAGAAAACGACGCTGAGCGTTACGGCAGAGGGTACGATAATGATGGTCCAGCAGCTGTTCACTCACAAATCTTGCCTGGCAGTGGCTGCAAACGTGTGCTGCCTGCTCCCACGTGTGCTGCTCCAGCTGATGGGAATAGAGCTTATGCTTGCGAGTCACGCGAACCTGGCACAGCTCACAGGTGTACTGGCGTCCAAAGCTGCTCTGCTTGTTGTCTGCTGAATCCGAATCCGTATCTGTTTCGCTGCTATCTAAGCTTAACTCATTGCCTGCCTCGTTGGTAATCGAAATAAATCTTTCAAATTCCAGACCTTTAGCTAAATCACTCTGTATGCGCATTATTAAGTTATGCTTATCCAAAGGAGCACTTAGCTCAGGATAGAGGCTACGACTAATGCTGGATATGCTCTCTGGTTGGCCACGTTCCCCAGAAAACTGTAGCGCAAACTGATGGCTAGTTAAATGCGTTCGCAAATCGGAGATCTTTGTATGCTGGGATAGGCAAATCATGCACTGAATCTGCTTGCAGCCATTGGGACGACACAACTGGCTCAATACCAATGGCATGCTCTGTTGCATAGTGTCCCGTTGCTCACTTGTAAAAGTAAACGCATCCAATTGTTGTTCGCCGTGCATTCGCATATGTGACTTGAGGTTATCCTTACGATGGAACTTGCGCTCACAAAAAGTGCATTCAAACTGCACCTGTGACTGATGCATCCGCTTGTGACGCGTCAGATCCTTGGGCCATATAAATACCTATAAATATACATATATACACTACATAAGTATGTTACTCGATGGATCATATTCGTCGGCAGTCAGTTTACCTTTTCGCATTCGGTGCATTGCAACTTTGTTGTTTGCTTGTGTGTCTGAATCTGAGCCTCGCCCGCATGCTTAACAGCATGCTTCAGCTGCATGTGTCGTTCATAGTTGGAGAGCCAGTAAAACCGCTGGCTGCATTCCGAGCAATTGTATTTAGCTTGCTGCTTGGCGCAAATACGACGACGATGTTGCTGCAATAGCGAGTCGGCCACAAAACCCGAGCCACAATCAGCGCAGATGTAAGGCAATCTTTTGTCGAGCTCATTGTGTTTACTTTCCTGATGTTTTTGCAACTGGACTAGACGTTCTGTACTCTCGCCACACACGCCACATATGTGCATACTGGATGCATCACTCAAAGCAGTGTCGGAATCATTGATATCCAATTCCTGGCCGCTGCCCGTGCAGGCATTAAAATATCGTCCATAATTTTGTGATTGGAAGTCGTCAGCGATGCGTGTACTTAGCTCTGAAAGACTGCAATCGATATCATCTCGAAAGTATGTGCGAAAGAAGGCAGCGTGCTGCTGCGGATCGATGCCAGTGTGTCCATCGCGATGCGTGAGTAAATGTGATCGCAAAGCTACCATGCTGCTTAGTTTGGCATCGCACAGACAACACTGAATTTTCCGATAATCCTTTGGCTGATCCTGTTGAAGTCTACTGCACGCGTGTTGCTGTAGATTTTGAAGCCAAATGAATTTGCCGGGACAATTGTTGCAACTGTAACGCTTAAGTGGATTGAGGCATTGTGTGCGCTGATGTTGCTCCAGCAGATTTACGCAAACAAAGCCAATTTGGCAGATATTGCAACGCACCCAAGGCGTCTCAGTTTCGTTTGTTTGCGTGTGCTCCTCTAACGTGTGTTGAATAAGGCGATGTTTGCGTGTGAAGCTGGCGTTGCAGGGCAGGCATTTATATTGAGCCGATACGCCAGGTGATTCCTCATCCGAGTCGCTAAGGCACATCTCATAGCCGTACGCATTAACAATAGCACAAAAGTTATCCAGCTGGTCGCGACCTTTCGATATTTGCATGCACACCTGTTGCTTAATCTGTTGTAAATCCCATTGAGTGCCAAATTGCTCCCTGATCACATCATTGTCCAAACTGAGATTTGACAATGTCTCAATGTTGACATGGCTTGCCAAATGCTCACGCATCTCCTGTATGCGCTGGCACTTCAAACCACACAGCTTGCACTCCACACGCTTCAGGCGGCCTGAGCTGTATAGACGCTCAGCGAAGCGCCATTCACTGCTCATCTGCAACGCCTGTACTTTAACTGCTTGCTTCTCGTGCGTTCGCAAATGGAACATGTACTTATCTTTGCGCAAGAATTTCTTGTCGCAACTCTGGCACACATAGGCTGCCTGCTCAAAATGTATGCGCTCATGGCGCTGCAAGTCGCGATACCACGAATACGTCTTGCCACAAACATTACACATGTATCGGCCATTCTCGTTGAGGGTTTCCGTTGTGTTTTGACGTGCGGGACGCCCACGACCACGCTTGACTGGTGGCGGAAGCTTTTTTTGGTCACATCTGAAAAGTATATTGATATCATTTATCTCGTGTTTTTATAAGTTTTCTACGGCTTACGTCGACTCAGTTTCGCTTAACGTGATTGGTTTGGATCGTCGTGCACTGCGCCGAAGCTGCGGGGGCTTGAACTCAGCATCGTCGCTAAAAAAAAATTAATTTTTAAATTAAAATTTGATAATTTCAACCAATACAGTAAATTTTTTCAGATTTTTCAATTATGGCAACCCCGCCAGGACTGAAAATAGTTCGATTCTTCAAAGCATTTGGTTGGCAAGCTTGGAAGGATAATAGAAATTGCATTTTTGACTTAAGTCTATTGAGAGGATGTCAACCGTATTGTTCTTAACCCTTAAACCAATAAAACCGCAAATTAAATTATTTCATGATAAGAAACTTGATTCAGGATGCACTCCTTTGAAAAATAATGGGAAATTACTTATTCACGGCCAATTTATTTTTGTTGACACAGCAAATGTAAGCTCTTATTAACCTTACGGATTATGAATTGATTTGCTTAAGTGATGAGCACTGCGTGGACATATTTTTGGGTATTACCTTTACTACTCACTTTAGTACGTTTTCTTCACTGCTATTGCTATCACTTGTTGGTTGGCATTTGAAGCCAGTGGCAGACACAGCAGAAAACCCCTTCTCTTTATCATCATCGGCATTCTCGTCCTCCAATTGCTCATTAATTTGTACGTTGGTCTCAGCATCTAGGTTAATGTCTGTTTCGGTTTTGATGTGCTCTAGTGAAATATCAATGGGCATTTCTTCCAAACACTTTGTCTGCAATCCTTTGCGTAGCTGCAGCAAGAGTAGCTTCTGAGCTTGCCGAGCCTGAACTACAAATGCATAGGCAGCTTCCAGCTGGCTTAAACATGGGCCGCACAGATGCTGCGGCAGATTATCATCTGAATGCTCCAACAACGGCTACAAAAAAAGATTATTAATTATAATATAATAAAGTACATTGGTATCAAACCCACATCGTTTTGTGTTAATTCGTTCAAAATGTCGCAAATATTGTTCTCAGGGTGTTTTTTACTGCGCGATGACAGCGCCAACAAATTGTCGTCTTGTAACGCACATGTACGACAAATATTCGTCAGCAACATGTTTTTTACTTTTAGATACTTTTTTTTAAGCTAATTATTACATTACGATGTAAGATGAAATCGCAAAACAATTGTAAAAAAAAAAAACAATATTGCAAAAACGATAGTAAAACTATCGATAGACGTTTGGGACAGCTGTGCAGCGAACAGCTGTTTGTCAAATAATAAACATCAAAAAATAATTCTATGCAAGCCGTCTTTATTTAGAAATTTGTCTTCACAATGATCAGATCAGAACGTGTAGAATTGAACTTTTGTTTCAAGCGCGCTCTGGCTATAGAAACTGGCAGCAGAATCCAAATCGGAGGATAACGAATCGGCGACTTCGGAGTGCTTGCGTAAGACGCCCATTTAATTGCAAGAAATAGAGGGCGGCACAATTAAAACGTAAAACAACTCAAATGCAATCAGCTGAATTGACAAACTGATCAAGAAAACCGTTTGGATGCATGGGAAGATGATTCTGAAGACGATGATGTGCCGCTCAAGCTTCGCCAAATCGCTCACACAAAGTTTACAATACTGCACCAATGCAACAAGTTTGACAAAGCCTTTAGATATATGTATAACAAATCTCGTTCTGCACAAACGATGCGTTCACAGTCCAGAGTGTAGTCAAACCATAAAGAAAACCGACGAGAAGAAAACAAAGACTGATGATTTAAAACTATTTTCCCACAATATAATTAAGAGCTCTATTGTACCAAAAAGCAGAGTGTCAGAGGTTTTGATTTTTAGCCAAATCTAAATAAATAACAGTAAAAAAAAGTAAGTCCGGAGAAAGATTTGTGAAGTTTATTGCCAAAAAAAATTCCGGCACATGCGGATTCAAAATGACCATAAGCTAGATATATCTTTGATAAGTCCTTTAACATACCCTACGAACTGAAGGTACATCGTCACAGATACGGGGACTAGCGATTTTTCCTGGTCAGGCAAATTTTAGAAATGTGCACCATTGAACAAACAAATAATAACCGTAAAACAAGAACGATAGAAAAACCATCGATAAACATTTGGCATAGTGCAGGGAAACAGATGTTTGGAAAACAGTGTGTGCACACAAAAAACCAACGTAGTGTGTTGTGTACAAGGCAAATTGATTTATGTCTCTATTTCGGATCTACCAATTGGAGATAGAAATTTTCATTTACATTGAACTCTACAATGGCAGGAACGTGTAGAGTCTGCGGAGGCTCAAAAGGACGCTTTTGCATCGAGACGCCAGTTGATAAATACGCTCCGAAAACATTTAATCAACTGGTACTGGAACTAACTAAACTTGAGGTGTGCACAACCCCCAACCCCACGGCTATTGATAAGAAAATTAATTTCTAATAAGATATTTTCAGGTCAATTTGGATGAAACTGACAAACTGCCGCCCTGGATTTGCTCAAAGTGTGTACAAAGATTAGAAAATGCCTACGACTTTGTACTGCAGGCGCGCAAAACTTATAAGCTCTGGCTGCAGAAACTAGCTGCAATATCCCTGTCAAAGGACACCGAAACGACGACTTTAGAGTGCTTGCGAGAGACGCCCATAAAATTGCTGGAAATAGAAGGCGTCACAATCAAAATGGAAGAGCCAACAGAAACAGCAACACACTTAGATTTAATTAGCACAATTGACCCTTTGATCAAGAAAAGTCGTTTTGATGTTGCCTTGGATGATGATTCTGAAGACGATGATGTGCCGCTGAAGCAGCGCCAAACGGCACACAAAAAACTGCCAATAATGCACCATTGCAACAAGTGTGACAAAGCCTTCAGATATATAACGAATCTCTTCCGACACAGACGCCGAGATCACAGTCCAGAACATAGCCAAACCAAAGAGCAGACTGACGAAAAGAATCCAAGAACTGATGGCATGAAACCGTTGGTACGCAACATAATCAAAAGCTCCATTGAAGTCCAAAGCAGCGCCGAGTAAGTAGAGTCAATGCACCAAAGCGCTAATTTTCGACTCAAAACCAAAAATAACTTAATTACAGTAATGAAAATGAATTAGGAGATAGCTACTACAAATGTGATCAATGCGACAAATCCTACAAGTACATAATGCTGTTAATCAAACACAAGCACAAGGAGCACGTTTCCAGCCAATGGCCAACACAACCGAGACCAATTAAAAACAGCGGACCAAGTGCGGAACAGTCACCTAAGCAAGGACTCTCGCGTCAGCTCTCAAAACCATCCAGCACAGATTCTCTGGTACATAGCATTATAAAAGAGATTAAGTGAGTTGAAAGCATACTTTAAATCTGTTCTTTACTGATTCTTATCGCACACAGCTTGCCTGATGAGGACGATGCAGACAACTCGAGTGCAGACAATTACTACAAATGCGACCAATGCGACAAGTCTTACAAATACATTGTGAGTCTCATCAAGCACAAGTACAACGTACACAAAGAGTACAATGATTCTGATGAAGAAGAGGACGAGGCAACCGCTTCTAGATATGTAGCAGATGCATCTGCGATGTCTAAGCCGTCGCGGATTGATCGCCGCGTTAAGGGATTTGATTTGCATCGCTGTAGGCCGAATGGAGCCAAAGAAATTCAATGCATGATCTGTCTACGCAGATTTATCAAATTACGAGAGCTGCGCGATCATTTGAAAGCACATCCCAAAGACTTTACATTTGAGGCTCACGGCGAGCCAATTGAACGCATTGCCGAGGGATTCTATAAAACAGCCGTGGAGTCCACAGATGCGGGCCTTAAGCGACGCATCTTCAATGATCTCGAAGTGGGCATGTTTGGACGCTACTACTCCATTAACAATGAGGCGCGCTACGAGATGAATTTGGACAGTTCGGACACAGACAGCGACGGCGAAGCAGATGTTGTGGAGCGAAACTCATATGCCTGCGAATTGTGTGACTCCCCCAACGCCGTGTGGCCACGCAAATATCAGTTGCATGAGCATCATCGACAGCAGCACACCTGGCTGGAGGCGCCGCACGTCTGTCAGCGCTGTGATTCACGTTTTCTCAGTGCTCAGCTGCTCGACCATCATACACATAAACTGTGCCAGAACACTTTAAAGCGTTTCATGTGTGATAAGTGTCCGCAGCGATTCTTTTGGCGCCGCAATCTACGTGCACATCTCGTCGATCACAAAAACAAGGTAGGCATAGGGTCTATATGGAGCCTATAGAACTTACAATAATTTTATTAACTTTACAGCAAGAGACATATGCATGTGATCAATGTTCGCGCAGTTTCCAGGACAAGAGTGCTGTAACCAAGCACAAGCTAATGCATCACGATGTTAGCAACGAGCTCTTACCTTGCCGCTGGTGCACACGCACTTTTTATCGTCCGGCACTGCTACACAAGCATGTGCAGCGTCATGGCTTCAGTGGTGAGGATCTACCACTGGCAGAGACACTGCTGGCAGACGCTGCCAAGCCATCGGGGACTAAAAGGATCGTCTGTAAGCTTTGCGACATGCAGTTCGTAAGCATTGGCGATCTACGGCGACACAACTCATTGCAGGCGCACCGGGATGAGGTGTTGTCAAACTATATGATAAGCACCGAGGATGGCTTTGAACTGCAACTGGATGAAACGGACGAGAGTGATGAAGAGCCGACGAGTACAGTAGCCAATAGAACTTATCGATGCGATCTGTGTGAGATGAGCTTCCACCGCAGGCGCGACATGAGCGAACATCAGTATTCCTTGCATACCTTTGACAAGCTGCCACATTCCTGCAAGCATTGCATTTTCAAGACAGTTGATAAGGTGGGTTGAGCATTTTGCTAGTCAAACAAAAAGGTATGCTAGTTTAAATACGTTTTTTTTCAGACCATGTTGGAGCACCACCTGCGCACACAATGTCTTAACGAGGAGAAAAAATTCAAGTGTTTGCGTTGCGGGTACAAATTTATGTGGGTCGAAAATCTAGAACAACACATAAGCAGTCAACATCCTAAATCATCCAGTCAGATGCCCGTTGCCACAAAGCGTAGCAGACGTTTTCGTTACCAGTGTCCGCACTGCTGGCGCTCGTTTGTGGTGCAGCCTAGCCTGGATAAGCACATACGAGACATGCATGTCGCAAAAAAGAATCCCGGCAAGAAGTATCTCTGCTCGCTGTGCGGCCTAGAATCGTTGACGCCCAACAAGCTTAGTATACACATGCGGCGTCACAACGGTGAGAAGCCATTTAAATGTGATCTCTGCGATATGTCCTTTACCGTGCACTACGAACTGAAGGTACATCGTCGCAAGCACACGGGCGAGCGACCCTATCAGTGTACATTTTGTGCCAAGGATTTTGCTCGACCGGATAAGCTAAGACGACATGTTTACATGCATAGCGTTAAGCGTTAATGGATCATTCACAGCAGCCCCAAAAGAAATTCTAATGACGAAATCTATTTAAAAATGAACATTTTCCGATATTAAGAATTTATTTTGCTGGGAATAGGCGTTCAAGTAGCTATATTCTAAGATTCACTACCTATTAAAAATTAAATAAATTATGCTTAAAGCTTGCACTAAATTTTTATTTTATTTATTAATAAAAATTAAAAATATAATAGCATTGCGTTTGTTCTAATCGATCAACATTTTTTTAAAGGGGCTTGCAAATCGATACTATCCATAACAAACAAGTAAGAAGGCTCCAGTCCTGGAGTCTCTAGCTCTTATAGTTTCTAAGATCGACGCGTTCATAAATACGGACGGACAGACAGACGGACATGGCTATATCGACTCGGCTGTTGATACTGATCAAGAATATATATACTTTTTAGAGTCGGACATGCTTCCTACTGCGTGTTACATACTTTTGCACAAAATGATTATGATTTTTACACATTTTTATTGGGATCAGGGTATAAAAACGATACAATCGAATTCAATTTTTTCAGTGCTTCTAGTTCTATTCTTGATAATTTTCCGGCCGTCTGTATGAATGTGTCTTATCAGAGTATAACTATATATTATCTCCGCAAGTAAAATGCGATTTCCAAATTGCGTATCAGTTTAGATTGTCCGACTGTACGATCGCTTAAGTTGTATTATGAACTGTGGTATATTATTTCTACTATCCAACTCAGTTATAAAATTAAGTTTCCGTTTTTTAGTTTTACGAGATAATAAAAAGTACATTATGTACAGTATATGTGTTTCTTTTGCTTGTTTTGACAAAACACATGATTCAACATTTTTGGTATAAATGATTTTAAATCATCGTGGTTCTCACTGAAAACGGATATGAAAGTGTTCGGATAATTATAAATAAGGTGTTTAGAAATTTGTTTCCTCCATTTAAGAGTATGTCCTAGTCGAGCTCTTTTATTGTTCTAATTTTAAATAATAGGGTGCAAAAAAATTCATTTGTTCAGTACTCCGTAGATTGTCCGACTGTACGGTTGTTCAATTCTTATGTGCTATATATTTTTATATTGTATCAGTTATTGGCATTCACAGCTTATCGAGACTTAGACTAAGACAAGTAAGAAGGCTCTCGTCGAGAAACCCCGACTAGACGATACCCTGAACCCTATACTTTTCGCGAACGTATGTACGCGCAAACTGCATACACAATTTCAATGTTCCATATCTCCGGTGTTTCTCAACCGATTTCAATAAAAACGTGCCCAATTTTGCGCATTAAACATTAATAAATTATGCTCGTTATCATGGATTTAATTGATAATAACAAAAAAGACGAAATAGAGGTAATTGCATCCAATATCAATAATACATTAATAAGTAGACATTTCCGGTCTACTTCAAATAGTGGACTTCACTGAAAATTTTGTCTCTCTCTTTTACCATTCGTTTTTATTAATTAATTAATAAAATCTTCAAAACAATTTGCAGAGATGGTATCGTTATTTTATAGATGCCGAAATATTCATATGCGAGGATAAGAAGAAGATTTTAAGAACCCGATGTGCTTCTTTCCTAGACATTAGAGACATTGTTTCACCACATCTTATCTATCATAAAAATATTGTTCAACTTTATCATGAAGTTGAACGAGAAATGATAGATAGAGTTCTGATGGAGTACGCAGATTGTGGAAATTTGACAGATTACTTACATGGAAAGGAACAGCGAGAATATACTGTGAGAGATCTGCTTTCTTGGATGCACCAGGCCGCCCAGGTAAGCTATATATCTTTCAAACCTATGCAATGGAACAGCTACTCATGTTTTTATTAATAGGGTCTTCAACACATTCATTTAAAGGGACTCAGTCAGATCTTTCTATCTTTCCATCCCTATTTATTGATGCTATTCGATGGTTATCGAACACTAAAAATCGGGTTTAGTTCAACCAGTCTTCGAGCATGGAGATACTCATCACCAGAGGTGAATATTTATAGTTTAACAAGAATACATATATAAAGAAGCCGTATAATGGTTCTGTGCAGAGATGTTATGAACGAGTACTAACACCCTGGAGCAGCGTATATAGTTGGGGTATTATCCTTTGGGAATTAATGTCGCGAAAGAAACCATTCTATCAATTTAAATACAGCGAAGTTATCGATAAGGTATCAATTGGTAAATAACCTTATATTATTGTGCTAACACACAAATTATTAATTCAAAACTTTTTTAAGGGGAACGTCCGCATCTTTGTGATATATATGTACCTAATTCTGAGCCCATCAAGGAACTGATAGAAAAATGCTGGAACTCAAATCCAGACAAAAGACCTTCAATTGAAGAACTACTTTTAAAAATTGATAATTTTCTTAAGTAAGCTTAAACTCAAAGTTAAGAAAATAATTTCCACCAATGATTCATTCAATTGCAGAAGTCTAGAACTTAAAACATTGGACTACGTCTTAAGTGCTGATTTGGGAGAAATAATAAATTTCGACGAAGTAAAAATTAACAAGGTGATGTTATATTTATACCCTGAACCCATTAAAGATGCGTAAAAAGGATATAAGTTTTGTGCAAAAGTATGTAACAGGCAGAAGGAAGCATCTCCGACCCCATAAAGTATATATTCTTGATCAATATCAACAGCCGATTCGATATAGCCATGTCCATCTGTCCGTCTGTCCGTATGTATAAACGCGTCGATCTCAGAGACTATAAAAGCTAGATTCTCCAGATTTGGAACATAAACTCGCCTTATCACAAGGCAATATAAGTTTGTTTTCAATTTTCCTTAACTCATCCCGTTTCCAATGTACAAATGGGATCGTTAACAACAAAATCTTGAATTTGGAAAACTATGACAGCAACTAAAACATTAAACGAAATAATAACAATTTGTGAAAGATATGAAACATTGATGTTGAGTATGCAGTATGCACGTACACACAAACACATACTTTTAAGCACTGACTGTAGGCGTCAAATATAGGGTTCAGGGTATAGTCAAGTCGGGATTTCTCGACTTGTTTAACATGTTCTCTGTCGTACAAAAACTAATATAATTGTTTAAGTGCAACTGTTTTGACATGAAAACTCGTTTACAGAAAATTGGAGAAGGTCAATTTGGTGTTACGTACAAGGCGACTTGGCGTTCTTTAAATATTGCTGCAAAAGAAATTAAACACATGAACGCAGATCAAAGCATAACAAAAATATGCAGAGAGTTAATTAGTAATAGAATAGGCGAACTTGCATTTGAAAGTATTGTATCTATATTTGGCATTGCTACGAATGGACAAAGTTCATATTTAATCATGGAATATACAGACGGTGAATCCTTATGCAACTATTTGCAAAAAAATGACATTCCTGTCGATATGGCTATCGATTGGATGATGTCTCTTGCTGAGGTATGAAGTTCTAAAATCAATGTATAACAAATAGTGTTAACGATTTTCATTTGTAGGCCATTCAATGGCTTGTATGTGTGGAAATGCGAAGCCCCGATTACCTTTGCTATATGACGTCTCAAAATATAATTGTGAAAATTGATGGAATCAAAAACCGAAAGTACTTATATTCCTTAATTATCGAGTGACCTTCTTTTTAAACTGATATAGTTAAATTACCCATGTATCTTCAAATCCTCATTCCTGCCAGAGTATCAATTATCCAAATAACCGCATGACTTCCAAATGTAAAGACATCCAATTAATTTTTTTTAACTTTAATATTTTTTTCCATCCTTCAGACGCTTGATATTACGAAATTTGTGTCTAACATTTGATATTAATGTGTTGAAAGACAATTCAAATCCGTCCTACACAGCACCAGAGGTTTGTACATAAGTTATGGAACAAGGAAATATGTTGATTGTGTATTTATTCGAGTGTAGGTGTACACGGAAGGTTTATTCACGGAAAAGAGCATTGTATATACCTTTGGTATAATCTTTTGGGAGGTATTGGCAAGCAAGAAGGCTTTCTATGAATACAAAAATAAAAACTTAGTAAGAAATGCAGTAAAAGCAGGTATGATATTAAAAAAATTTACATTTTACATTTTATCGAAAAGCTTGCACCATCTTAAAACTTTCAGGGAAACGTCCCCAACTAAATGACATAAACATAAAGGGCTACTATTCACTGGAAACATTCATTACAATGTGCTGGGATCAAGAGCCAGCCAAACGACATGAACTACATCTTTTAAGTGCTTTAATGCATTATGTATATGCAATCCAACGCAATATGTAATTACAAAATAATCTTTCAAACTAATTTTTAGTTTAATTACTTTACTGTATAACTCTGATATTATAGTATGCCATCAACCATTGATATTACGGATATAGAGATGTTAGAGGTAAAAATGTTAAAATTTTGAGTATTGTTCATGATTTTAAACGTGCTAAATCTTTTTCTATTTAAACCTTTCTTTAGCGTGTTGGAGAAAGTAAATTTGGCACTGTTAACAAAGCTCTTTGGCGGGATCTCGACGTATCGGTGAAAAGATTTAAGATTAACGAAATCACACGAGATCTTGAGAACGAGATAAAACGTCTCCTACACATGAACCATGATAATATTGTCAGACTTCATGGCATATGTTATGACGAAAGTATTGCGTACTTAGTAATGGATTATGCTGATTGCGGCTCGCTGCACAACTATTTGCATGGAGAAGAAAAACGAGATTATACAGTAAGAAATGTTTTACACTGGATGCATCAGGCTGCAGAGGTATAAATACTAACTTCGTATGCCCAATCAATTTACAGATTTTAATATTGAATTCTTCTTCAAGGGTATTGCCTTTCTACTGAGTGAGAGAAAAGTTATACATTGCAATTTAAATTCTCAAAATATGTTGCTGTTCGACAACTACAGAAACTTGAAAATTAGTGATTATTGCTTTCCGGACGATCAAAGCTCTCGCCTAGATGTTGAAGATCATGCCTATGTAGCACCAGAGGTTAGTACTTTCAACAATTAAGAAAAGACACATTTTTTAATTTAAAATAACATACGTATTTTTATCCTTGGAGATCTTTGATGGAGGAGAGTGTTCTAAGGAAAGTGACGTGTATAGCTTTGGAATTTTACTTTGGGAAGCTATGACGCGCAAGAAGCCTTTTTGTGAATGGAAACAACCATTTTCATTCTCAAAAATTCAAGAACTTCTTAACGGTACAAAACTTCATCTGCCTCTGAGCGATTGTAGAAAATCAGAGTTTACTCATATTGAGGAGACAATTGAGAGGTGTTGGGATAAAGTGCCACAAAGGCGACCTACTATTACGGAACTAACCAAACTTATGCAGGTTGATCCCGAGTAAGTTATTAATGCAACAGCAGATTTGCACTTGAATTGATATTGTGAAATTTTTTCAATTTATAAGAACATATTTAAAGTGCATTCAAGACAAAAGAAAAATAATTAAGCGCTGCATTAATCCCAATTACTTAATCGTATCCGTTTTTCTTGAAGGGTGCTTGTTGAAGTCGCTCCGGTCATATACCTTGTGGATATCAATTTCGGAAAGGTAACATGCAATCAGTTATTTGCTTGATTTAAAATATATTAATTGAAGCCCATCAGGAATGTGTGGGAAAAGGTACCTTCGGTGACATCTATAAGGCCACATGGTGTGACAAAGAGATCGCCGTTCAGAAATACGAAAGAAACAAATTAGAATGCGACGTTAAAAATTTGATCGGAGAACTTGCCCGGGTTGACCATGCGAATATTATGGGAGTTTATGGAATTGTATTTGATGATAATCTTGCCTTTATACTAATGGATTATCCAGACTGCATATCCCTTGACGACTACTTGTATGGAGAAGAAAATCGGGAGTATACATTTGCTCGCGGTATGAATTGGATGGTACAGTTAACTAAGGTTTGATCTAACACTGTTACATAAACACAAAAACTTTTGTTCAACATTTTAACTTACAGGCCTTAGCTTACTTGGAAGAAATGAATGAACATTTGTTTTCAAAGGTACCGAAATTTCGGGTGGATCTTTTACGAGCTGAAAACTTCAGAGTTTTGAAAATAAGTGATTTAGTCACACGTTTTAATCATGATAGCGAGGCAAGTAACTATGTACAGACTATCTGAGTACACCTTCAGAAAACAAATCCATTCTCCCCATAGCAAGTTCTTGAACAACAGTTAACAATTTCTGGCGTCCGATTTTATTAATTTAAAAGCGATTTTCTTTTTTAAGATCATCGTTCTTGTTACAAGCACGAAATAATCTTGAAATTGTTCTTAAGGTGATAACGTTTCGTTCTTAATTAATTTACAATTTGTTCTTCAATTTGACCCATTGTTTTTTTTTATATAATCAAAAAAAAAGAAGAAGTTTGAGGTTGAGATTGGTTGAGCCAAGTAAAAATTGTATCTTGGGGGTGAAATAGCTCTTTTTTCAATCCTGTCAAACAAATTTTGGGATTCGCGTCTACTAAGCGGATGCCTTAGCATTGACGAACATGTTTCGAATGCAGTTAAATCTTGTGTTAACCGAACAAACTTCGAAGAACTTAGAAGAACCAAAGTTGTTGAGACCAATATTAGCGAAATGTTCTTAATAAATAAAGAACAAAAACTAAATTAAGAACATCTTTCAAGAACGTCGTTCAATTTTCACACCAAAAATGTTATATCGAAAAGTAAAACTAACTAAGAACATTTGTTTGAATTTTATTTTTTCTCAATGTAAGGATGACTACTTTTCCAAAATTGTCATGGAGGTAATGACACGCGATAAAACAGTACGGTTATTTTCTAAATATCCCGTTGCATCTACCATATCGCATATTGCAAAAGTAGTCGATCTTTTTTGTGGTTCTAAAATGGAATATACATGGATGGTCTCAGAGCTCACACATATACTCATGTAAGCTTTGTATAAAAATCCATTGCAGTTGAAAAAAATGTAATTTTTTTTGCAGATCTTCTGAAGCTTCAATCGTTTCTCTTCCTATAACTAAAGATTGGGTAATATTTGCACTGTTCTTATGTCTATCTTATCTAACTATTTATATATTTCCTAATCTAGTGGCTTTACACCGACATAAACAAAAAAGGACTTGTGTAAGTTAACAATACAGCGACAGATATGAACAAAAACTAAAAAACTAATCGGTTTAAAAATCATTTTTCTTTTTCTTCTTTTTGACAGAGAGACTGTGAACTTTAATAGTATGGAAATGGGAAAGGTATTAAGCACCACATCAAGTTTACTTTATATTTATTTTAACTTTATACCTTACAGTTAATCGACGAAGGTGGCTTTGGCGAAGTTTGTGAAGCTAAATGGAAAGATAAAACAATAGCGGTGAAAAAAATAAAAATACCGAACGAGAATCAGAAGGATTCATTTAAAAAAGAGATCAATTACCTTCAACTTCTTAAACACAAGAATATCGTGGAATTATATGGAGTCTCTTATAAATTAAAGCATGTTTATTTACTAATGGAATATGCTGATTGTGGATCTCTCCACAACTTTCTTCATGAGAAAAAAGAACCGAGAATTTACACCATGTCAGATGGCATTAACTGGATGATCCAGCTTGTTGAGGTTCGTTTGTATACTGCAAAAATATAACAAAATATTCATTTACCGTTTATTGTTTATTGTTTTAAGGGAATCAACTTTATGCATGGCAATAAACCAAAACCTGTAATCCATCGAGATTTGAGGACCAAAAATTTACTTCTTATGAATGAGTTTAAAAACTTGAAGATTTGTGATTTTGGCACAGTTAAAGAATTGGAAACCAATAATACGACACGTGTTGGCACGCCCAGTTACAAAGCACCTGAGGTTTTTATTAATTCCAAATTAAGTAAAATTTCAGTAAGTTAATCGATGAATATGCAGGTTTTAAAAGGCGACAAGTACACGGAAAAGTGTGATGTATACAGCTTTGGCATTATTCTATGGGAGGTAATGTCGCGCCATAAGCCTTTTGATCACTTGGGAAATCGCGACCCAGACACCATCGAGTACCAAACGGGAATAAAGAATCGACCTCAATTGAGTGATGTTGTTCCAGAATGTGAGGAATTACGTAACTTGATTGAAATTTGTTGGCATCATGATCCAAAAGAGCGACCAGATGCGGATTCAATTGAACTATCGAAAATACCTTGTTTTCATGTTGATATTAAAAAAAAAGAGTGATATAGAAGAACAACCAGAAACAAAGAAAATCTACAATCATATACTATACTGTGTTGCAAAAACAAATCCCACTTAAATATTATTTTTTTAAACTGTTTTTACGCTGGGCATTGATACCATTTAATAATCGTATTATGCGAACATTTATATTATTTTTTCTATAGTATTAAGTTTTTTCAATTTTTTCTTTAGTTTCTGTTCCATTTTCGATCTGTTCCCATTCGATGAAACAGAAGTTAGACGAATTTAATATAAGACAATAATAAGGAAAAAAAAAGAAAAATAAATACCTCGTATTCGTAAAGCATACAACCAAAAAGACTCTTTTTAGAAACGTATTGATATATTTATACCAATTCCTTTTCCTCAGGAGGCACACATTCATACGATATCTTTACCGATGAAAATACTAATCGATTTTTGGGAATAGCTTAGTACGATCTGTTACAGATACGGCCACACTTAATTACCAGCTAACGGATACTAGTTGTAATTGTAGCTGTAAATGTCAAACATTTATTTAGCTACAATTTTATTTACCAGTTTTTGAAGTAAGAGCAATATGGACAAACCCAAGCATGAGCATCACAAAAAAGAACAGCAGTCCGCAGTCGATGTCTTACAAGAGCAGCCAATAAACGCCAATGAAATTGAAGGGACGCCAAATGAAACAATGGAAGCGACTCCAAAAGTAGAAGCCCCAATAACGTAAGCAACCAATCAACCATTTCGTAGTTTTTTTAATAACTCGTGAATTTTTGCTAGCGGCAAATTCTTGTGCAAACCAGAGCATTGGCTTCCCCCTATATTTAGAACGGAATCCATCAACGTATGCGCAATGGCTGGGATGGAGACTCCAGTGTTGATACCACAATTAAAGTGCTCGCGTCTGAGTAAAACGGATGAAATGTTTGATCAGCTTGAGTCGGAGTTCGCTGACAAAACCCAGGCTATGCCTATTAATGATGAGGATCCAATTCCGACATCGGAGGATATTGAAAATATATTCAAGACTTTTCAAGAGAGCGGAGAAATTAAATGGCCCTTGAACCTCAACGCAAACATGCAAAGTCACTGCGCAGAGACCATGCCGTACATTATGTACTCTAAAGAACCGGAACCGCAACGTGTTGTGTTGACCTATGAGGAAGAGCAGGAGCTGGCCATTACCTCGCTTTTGACAACGGAAGAGAAAAGGTCTGAGGACCTGGCAAAGAACACCAGAATGTTTTATCATCAACAAAACCAGTGGGAACCGGAAACTGAAATACCTGAGAATACAACAGAAGAAGACGCCGTGGTCAATTTTTTGGAATCGAGGGGATACGTAATGCCAACATTGAGCGATATAAGGAAGTACGAAAATCAGCTTACCTTAGCCAGAACAGAGGAGGGACAAGAAATGATATATGAAAAGCTTAAATTCAAATCTGAGTGTGAAGTGGAAACAATGCAAGTAGAAGAGGAGTATGAAGTCGATGGAATAAATTTAGCAGAATACGAAGTAGGAGTCGAAGAAGCATACGAACTACAGTACGAACAAGAGTACGAAAAAGAGTACGAACAAGAGTACGAAGAAGAGTACCAAGCAGAAGTGGTAGAGGAAAAACCGGAGCAAGAAGATGGAATTGTGGATGAAGAAGAGGAAGCCATTATATCATCTAACGAATCGGAGCCAGACATGGAACTAACTTTGTTCGAAGAAACAGAAACAGCGGAAAATGGACAAAATACATATAATGATATAAATGAATCAGATTTGTCATCAGAAATTGTCATTAATAATGATGTATTGCAACTGGCAATTGATTCTATAACTATTCACGAGGAGCAAAAGATTGTACATGACGATACGAAAATGGAAAAAGAAGAGGGTGAAGAAGAGAAAGTTATAAAACAGTGGTTACTTAAGTGTAGCCAAGATATATCGAAAAATTTACAAATCCAATTTGATATACACAATAATGCTTTGGCCACTTCGGAATCAGACCAGGTTGATAATAAAATGCCATCACCAAATGTGCAAACAGTTGTCCCTACAACTGGCGAAGCGCACAAACCAAAAGCTTATAAAAACCAATGGCAAAATAGCTATATGCAGCAATCTTCCATACATGATAACTTCAAAGAGGTCATCGATCAGAATATGACAGAGTTTCGTGATCCGGAAGCCAAGCGAATTCGCAGCTCTCGCACTGGCGAGTCTGCTAGCAATGTAAACTTTGATGATTTGAAGCGCAGTCTGCTAATGCCTGCACTACCCTCCTTTCAGGATCCGCGACTACAGCAGCTACGCATTCTGCGACCACCAACTCAGCGAAATGCGGAACGTGCCAATCTACAAATTGACATGGCTTATGTAAAAGAGTATACAGCATTGCATGTGGATTGTCGTCTAGACATGCTGCAACTAGCCGCCAAGCTAGGAAATGCTGTGTACACTGCAGATATTCAAGTGTTGCATTTGCGCTTTGATGATGCACAGTTTGCTTGGATCTGGCACGATGGCAGCATTCTGATCATCAATGCTCACTGCAAGTCAATTCTTGCTGGAACCCAAAAGCAACTTGTGCACAAGATACTTGGCGATAACCCGTCCGCAACTCTGGCTCAGCGTAATGCTTCACATTCCCAGATGGTACACGGCACAGAATTTCCGTTTGACATTTGCATTGAGGAGTTCAGAAAGCACAAAACTTATCCGTTAGCCAACGATACGACTGACGACAGTCTTAAGTTTGTTTACTTTGTAGATAAAAGTATACCAGGTGTTGCTGCCAAGGTTTTTGAAAACGGTGCGATCCAAGTATTTGCAATGCATGCAGGCCAGGCTAACAATATGTTTGAAAAGCTTTACCTGCTAACGGCCAAGCATCGCAGGCCCAAGTTGAAGACTCTGGAGCAACCCAAGTTCTAAACTGCCTATATATTTGCAAGATATACAGAGATTTCAAAATCAATTAAAATTTTCTAAACATGAATTTGAGATCGTCATAAAAGAATTTAACACATAAAAAAAAAACTATCAATAAAATCTCACAAAATAGCCACAATTAACTATTTGCTGTCAAAACTGAAACAATATAATGATATTTGTGACTTTGATCTTGTTTTTAAATTAAAAATACAGATAACTCAAAAACTTATAATCACATCTCGGACCAATTTATTTGGGAACATTTATGACACCACCTCTTGAATTAAGTACTAACTAAATTGGTAAACCTTACACACATAAAAGACGGTGAGATTTTTTAAATCGGTAAAAAGTTATTTTAACTAGTGACACATATTTTTAATACTTAATACAAATTTGGTGATTCTAGCTTAAAAACTGTTCAAAATATGGGCGATTCCGATTTTTTTGGACTTAATCACCCATCTTGGCATTAAATCTGGTGGTTTTTTCTTAATAACTATGAAAGTTGCAATTGTAATTTAAATAAAATGTGTACTCATCATAGTGAAACAGTTTATTTACCGATGAATTTATTTATCTGAGCTTTAGCAGTTGATGAGGCAAATATGTCAAATTTGCAGATCGCTTAATTGAGCACCAGCTGCCATAGCTATCGGACGCCAAAGCCGTAATTTTTTAATGGTATTTGTTTAATTGATTATAATCAATGATATCGATTAGCATCTAATGATGTGATTCGATGTGCTGCATTTTGGTCCGTAAAAAATATAAATGATGTTTATTTCCAGATCTGATTCGATGTACAAGGTCTAAAGACTTGGTTAATTTTAATACACACTGCGCAAAAAAGCCATCGAATAGCTAAGCTAATCTTTGAATATATCTTGATAGAAGTGATAATAAATGTTCAGTACAAACTGTGGTTTCTTATCAAACATCCAGGTAAGTATCAACAAATAATCACCACTTGGAACAGGAAGGGTCAAGTTTGAGACATCATAGTAGAATTCTTTTAAAAATTGCGGGCCCTAGTGTAAAAGAAGCTTTAGTGATTTTGCATAAAATTCATGATATTCAAATATTCTTACTACAAAGGGGCAGGAATGATTCATTGTGGTAACGTCTTTTGCCATGTTATACAGCAATTTAAGGACTGGATGTTTTCTGTTGCGCATAAAGGCGCATAGATCAATTGTATAGTCCCAAAGCCAGGGCTTATATCCATTTGCCTTCTTCTTTATCACCAGTCTGAGATAAATATTATTGGCGGGCTGTAAAAGGGTGATTTCAATGTTGGCTGTGTTCTTATTGCGACTTATAGCACGAAGGCGACAGTTGTCAATTGTGACCCAAGATTTGTTAAACGACTCACACACTAGATTTGTAAATTTTATATAGGCAACCATCTTAAAATGGGAGAATTATAAATGAAATTTTATATTTTATTCGTTTCTACTTACATTGCACTCTTTTATAATAAACATTGTTAAAATAAGCGCTAGAATAAAAGGCGTTTTTGTTAGTTTCATTGTTGAATTTGCACTACAATTGACTAACGAACTGTGTGGTAGTTATATCTAACAAGTAAGAATGCTCTAGTCGAGAAATCCCGAATAGACGATACCCTGAAACCTATACTTAACGCGTACAGTCAGTGCTTGCAAGCATTTGTGTGTGTGTATGTACGCATATAACTCAACTTCAATGTTCCATATCTCCGGTGTTTCTCAACCAATTTTAATAAAAAAAATTTTATTGTTATTGATCCCACGTCTATATTGGGAACGAGAAGAGTTATCGAAAATCGAAAACAAACTTGTACTGCCTAGGGATTAGGCGAGCTTAAGTCTCAAATCTGGAGTCTCTAGCTCTTATAGTCTCTGAGATCGACGCGTTTATACATACGGACAGACGAACAGACAGATGGACATGGACATGGACATATCGACTCGACTGTTGATGCTGATCAAGAATATATATAGTTTATGGGATCGGAGATGTTTTCTTCTGCCTGTTACATACTTTTCCACAAAATCATTATACCCTTTTTACCCATTTTTAATGGATTCAGGGTATAAAAACCATTCAACCAATATATTATGTACATTTGTATGTCATACATTAATAATTTATTTTTAATGACTCAAGTTATGCAAACGTAAGCCAAAATAAATAAAATATTTATAATTATTGAATATAATTTCACTAATGGTATGAATGTTTTGGACTGATTAAAATTTGGTTAAGGCTACAAGCTTTGTTCTCTTCTGACTCTCTTATTACATTATTTCAATAATACTTGAACGAACTAGCTATGCATTGTTTTGTATGGTCATTTTGTGTGTTCAATTTAAATTTTGACAGCACCTTACCAATTATGTTGGTGTTTGATGCTGCTCTTTTTGCTTTGACAAAACTAAGTCTACAAATTCAAGATTTTTTCTAGAAAAAGCTATTAGGGTAATGAACCAAAACGTGTTGGTTTATTATTTTCTTTTTGACAATGTAATGTTCAAATTTCAAAATATTGAAATCATAAAGCTTTTGTAGAATTGCTCTCTGAACCATACAAAATAAAGCAATAATGCGTTTTTAATACACACTGTGAATACAGCCATTAAAAAGCATTTTTAATCATTTAATATATATATATGCAACAAATAATCACCACTTGGCAAAGGAAGCGTCAAGTTTGCTGGATCATAGAAGAAACCTTTCAGATATTGCGGGCCCTATCGTAAAGGAAGCTTGAGTGATATGCAAAAAATGCACACATTCTTAAAAACATTAATAATATAGTAAATTGATTCAATAACTATCAACGATGAGGAGCAAAAGTTTGAACATATTATTGGAATTTAATTTGGTCTATTATAACGAAACGAACCACTTTATGTGGTGTGCAAATTGTGACCGAGTATGCTGTTCGACACAGTGTGAACTGAGTTGCATCTTAAGATCATACTTGTTTGATTTTTAACATACATATAATATATATAGCTAGATTACATACACGTTGCCGATTAACTTATATTCTTAACACATACAAACACTGAGGATAAAATTATTGAAAGCGAAGAGAGTCAACAAGAGAAAGCAATACAACAATGGTTACTTAAAAGTAGCCCTAAATTAACAAATTCAATTTGATATTCACTACAATGCTTTGGCCACATCGGAAACAGACCGGAATTCCATTATCAAATGTGCAAACAGAAGCTAATCAGAACCTATGGCAACCTAGCAACGGCTAAGGATCGTAGGCTCAAGTTGAAGACGCTGGAGCTAGAATTTGTATATATGAAAATGAGATCGTCATAAAAGTATTTAACACATGAAAAAAAACTAACAATCAAATCTCACAAAATAGCCATAATTAATTATTGGCAGTCAACATAAAAAACAATATAATAATATTAATGAGTTTGATCTTGTTTTTGAATTAAAAATATGGATAACTTAAAAACGTCCAATTTATTTGGGAACACATATGGCACTACCTCTTAAATTAAAAAGTACTTAAAAAATTGGTAAGTCCTTCGTAAATTGAGATTTTTGAAATCGTTAAAAAATTCTTTTAACTCGAGAAACATATTTTTGAATTTATAACTGCCATCTCATAACAATAAAATAAGAGCTCGAAAGCTTTTGCGATATGATGTACTACTATTTTTTTTTTGCTTAAACGCTCAACAATTTCGCATTCGCTCAGTCACACCCAAGACTTTGAAAGCGTCATACGCGATTGCAGCTGACAACAGAACGTATTACTAGTATAGTATTTCGAAATGTCGAGTGTTAACGCACCGGATTGGGTTAATCAACAGCTGTTTAATGATTTACTTAAGCATAATTACAATGATTTTGAAAGTATTAAAAAGTTCGAGTGCAATGCTGCGATCAGCGGTGGTGAAAACTATCTGACAATTGTGCTGCGCATTGGCATTGAAATGCAATTAAAAGGTAGGTAAATGACACATTTCTTGATACATACAAAGAGAGAGCCAATTCAGGGTTGCATTGCATGTTTTCATATTTATCAACAGATAAGAGCATCAAAGAGATAAGTTACATATTGAAAATACCATTGGAGAATGATCGTGGCGATGAACACGATTTTCACGATTTTTTCGTGACGGAGTCTGATATGTATGATCGTCTGATACCCGAACTGGAAAAGCTCTATGCCAGACATACAAATCTCTCAGTTCAATTCATGCCACAGCATCTAAGGTTTATTGAAAATCCGCCTAATTGCGACTACATATTAATGGAGGATCTGCGCCCAAAGGGCTATATAAATCTGGAGCGTATGTTGGGCTTGGGACAAACCGAAATAAAAGCAGTGCTCAAAAAATTGGCTCAATGGCATGCGGCATCCGCTAAAAGGGTCAAAGAGCTAGGAGACTATGAAGAAAAGTATCAGAAAAGTTATATGAGTCCCGAAAGCTACAATTGGATAGAAAAAGCGAATATCACATTTAATGTACCATTTTTAGAATGCCTGCGGCAGTACGATCTAGATCCGGGACACCAGCAGTTGATAGTAAGTTAAATGAAGTTAACTTTAACTTTATGATTAAAAGATATTTTAAATGTTTGACTTCCTTCGTTATATAATATACTGTATATTCGAACTTTATAATTTAGACAAACTACACAGATCGCATGACAGATTTGTATATGGAGTTTGGTCGCATTGATACATCAGAGTTTTCCGTACTTAATCACGGCGATTTTTGGTGTAACAACTTCCTATTCAAATTGGAAGCCGGCGAGATAAAAGACATATGTTTTGTGGACTTTCAATTGCCGAAATATGGAACTTCGGCTCATGATTTATTTTGTCTGTTGATGACAACACCAAACATTCACATTAAGCTGGAGAAATTCGATGATTTCATAGAGTATTATCATCAAGAACTTGTGACGCATCTGAAGCTCTTAAAATATACCTCCAAACTGCCCACACTGACAGAATTGCAAACGAATCTACGGAAATATGGTTTATGGGGTGAGTTAAGCATGTCTATATGACTTTAATGGAATAATGGAACAATTACTTTTAAACTTGTGTAGCATTTGTATGCGCTCAACGAATGCTGCCCGTTACACTGTATCCCCCCAGTCCGGATTCGAATATAGCGAACTTCAGGGGCGACTCGGAGATAGCTTATAACTTCAAGCGTAAAATTTTATCGAATCCCAGCTATGTTAAACAAATTAAGCTCATTTTACCTTGGCTAATTGAAAGAGGTTATATAAACTAAATAAGTATTGTATATATAAATATTTAAAGTAATTGTCTGGTGTTTAAAAAAAACCAGCTCTATTAAATTTTAAAATGCTAAGCTTTTTTCATTTAAAGCTGTTGTAGAATATATTTGGATATAATGGAGGCAACCTGGTCGATGATAAAACTGCTAAAATCTATTTGGTATATTGTTTACCAAATAGTTTTGTTTATTCTTAAAGCGTTTTTGTTTAAAGAGTCGAGCTGGTTTACGTACGAAGAGCGTGCTCGAAGAGCAACTCAAACCAAAAGATGCAAATAGAAAAAGACGAAGAGAGATGTTGATAAACAAGTAAATGCAATGTGTTCGTGAAGAGGGTTTGAAAAAGCTTAAATAATTTGAAACTTACTATTAAATTGAAATGCATGGGGACAAACAGTTTTAAGAAATAAAGCTGCGTATGCTAGAGAATCATTAGAAATTCAAGAGCTAGCATCGATGAGTCAGTAAAAATATAGTGTTAAGCAGCTTTTTAATGATTAGCTCAGTGGCATGCCGAAGTGATCGATTTGCAAAAATCGGAGTGTGATGTCTTCATTGAGAGCTGTGCCATGAGGCATTTATAGAAAAAAGTTGTAAGTAGTTTTTAATATAAAAAAAATTAAAATTTTGCTTCTTATTCCTTAGAAAGCAATAAAACCTAAAATAGTTGATGGAGATCATTAAATTTAATTTTTGAATTTACATGTTAACTTTATTAATTTTCAACTCAGGTTCCATTAGATCTAATGGAAGACGCCAACGTTGAGATGTTTGTCACTGACTCCAAAAACAACGAAGACTGAAAGAGATTGTTATTTAAAAATCCGCGGGTTTCGAAGTTGTTGCGTTATTGTTAATTTGAGGCGCCCCAGAGTTAAGTTAAGGTGAATTATTTGATTTGTTCAATTGCCATTGATATTACTGTATCTACTTTTGAGCTCCGTTAAATTAAGTCATTTCATAAAGCACAACTTTCAAGTTTGTTTAATTACCTTCGTACAATATTATAGTTAATTCGTTATTGACTGTTTAATAAAGCTCATTTACACTGTGCTCTTTGGAAAAAAATAAAATAAACAAAATATGGAGCCACATAAGAGAAATTTAATTCGTATCATAACAACAATATAAACGAGAATCATGCATATAGCATTGCAATCAAAACAAAAAACTTTAAACAGAATGGAAAAACAGTAATGATCAGTCAAAAGCTTCAAAAGCTTTGCATGCATAAGCATCTAAACGCGTCAAGAATTTTTTTTAACTAACAGATTTTTTGAGTCAAAATAGCAGATTGGTTTGATTGCTTTGGGTTTTTATCAAAGAGCATTATATAAATATTGTGTAAGTATATCGACGCGTTTTCTCGAAAGGATCGTATAAAACAAAATTTACAGGGAAGCGTAGTTACATCTTTTCTGTGCCATAGCTTTTTATTTAATATTTAAAAGACAATTTAAGTATCTGGCGTAAATAAAGGGATTTAAGGTCCATTCAAAGTTTCAGCTTATTGTAAGGTATATTCTAGTCTAGCCTTCGACCATAAAATTATTTGTGTCTTTCTCATAACAATTTCTCAAAGTTTCACTTCTTTCAAGCTCTAAAATATAGGCCTGTTGTATTAAGATTTATCTCGCGACTATAAACTTATGATAATAGCCCCACATTATCGCTATATAAGAGAGCTTTAATATCTTTCCAAAATATGTGTATATATAAGACGGTTACTTGGTTAATGATAGACAGTACTTTGAGAAAATTTGCTCTGACTGTAACTAAGATCTAAAGAGCCTTTTTAGAATTATGACTACTAAAAGTAAAGAACCAGCAAATGTTGCAAATATTAGGCTACCCGTGTGGTTAAAGCCTGAACTTTTTGATAACGTGCTAAAACAAACATTTAAAGATTTCGAGGCAATAAAAGAGTTTAAAGCGGTACCCGGCACAAAACCAGGAGATAATTATGCCACAGTTATGCTCCGAATTGAAATAGATGTGCAACTGAAAGGTGAGCGTGAAAAATAACCATGATCGATAAGTTAATTGTGCTACAAATAAATAATCCAAACAGATAATTCAACTAAATTCATATCGTACATGCTAAAAATCCCAAACGACTCGGAGGAATATCAAGAAACTTTCGGAAAGAATACGTTTAGCATCTTTGATATGGAAAGAGAGATGTTCACGATATATGTAGAGGAGTTTAGGCAACTTTACCGTGATGTTGGCCTTGAGGTTGAGTTTGGTGCCAAGTGTCATAGTCTGGATATTCCCTACGAACATGTTTTGCTAGAGGATCTAAGGCCGAAAGGATTTCAAGCCGTTAATCGCCAGGCAGGACTCGACGAGGAACATACTCTATCCGCACTCAAAAAACTGGCGCAATGGCATGCAGCTTCTGCTGTAAGGGTAGCTACACTGGGTCCTTATCCCAAACACATATCAGAGGGCATTTTTAATGAGGATGGCAGAGACTTCATTTGCAAAATGACCGATGATAGGTTGAATTACATTCTTAAGTCATTTGCTTCACTGGAGGGACACGAGGCATATTATGAGGATTTGATCAATATAAAAGGTCACATTACAGATAATGTTCTGGATGTCGCAGTTGTGGATCCAACCGAATTCAATGTCCTTAATCATGGTGATTTCTGGCTACCCAATTTAATGTTCAGCTATGACCAACACACCGGCAAGTTATTGCGTTCCTGTTTCGTTGATTATCAAATGTGTAAATATGGCAATGTTGCATTTGACTTGCTTTATTTACTTATATCCTCGCCACAACTGGGACTTAAAATAAATAAATTTGATCACTTTATAAAGCAGTATTATGATCAGCTGATTAAACATTTAGAAATATTAAACTATACTAAGAAGCTACCCACTCTTATTGACATACATACATCACTGCTGAAAACTGGCATTTGGGGTAAGTTTCCAAATGTGCAAATTCAGTACATCCAGTTATAAAAAATTCTATTTATTTTCAGGTTTTTTGGCAGCCATTGGTGTAATGGCTGGCTGTTTGTTAGAGCACACTGAAGTTGCCTGCTTTGAAAATTTATATGCCGATACGCCTGAGGGTCATGAATTAAGAAATCTCTTATTTTTTAGTAAGGTCTACAAGGAGCATATTAAGGTTGTTATGCCTTGGCTACACAATCGCGGTGCTCTTCAATGCCGCATTAGAACTTAAACTTAAACTATATTCAAATGTTTTTGTAACATAAATAACCAAATAAATTGTATTAATTAACTTCTATCAAATCTAAAGTCACTAGTAAAAAAATCATAATTTTCACATTCTCAGCTAGAACATGGCATAAGTTATATATTTAATCAATAATTTTCATAATTTTCTTAATACGTACAATTAAAAACTTAAAAACTTGATTACAATCAACGATGTTTTCAAAATTTCCACAACCGCTACGACTACAGCAAGAGTATCAATCAATTGTGAAATCCAAAGCTTTAAAAGCTTTTAAGCTTTTGTCGAAGTATCTTATATACCGGTTACTTGTCTAATATTTCACAGTGCTTCCACGTTAATCGAACAAACAACATCTAATTTCTATTTGTTTTAAAAAAAAATTAAGTGATAATGTCGACGAAAAATCAGCAAACAACAAATAAAGCGAATGTTAAACTACCCGAGTGGTTGAAGGCTGAACTTTTTGAGAAATTGTTGAAAGATACTGTTAAAGATTTCAAGGCAATAAAAGAGTTTAAGGCAGTACCCGGCACAAAGCCAGGAGATAATTATGCAACAGTTATGCTACGAATTGAAATAGATGTGGAGTTGAATGGTAAGAAACGAGAAAATGATAAATTCTTTTTATAATGACATTTAATCTAAACAGATAACACAACGAAATTTATAACGTACATGATGAAAATACCACACGTCTCGGAGGTATATGCAGAAACTTTTGGAAAGAATAAGTTCAGCATCTTTGATATGGAACGTGACATGTTCAGGATATACGTAGAGGAATTTAAGAAGCTGTATCGTGATGTTGGCATAGATATAGAATTTGGCGCTAAATGTTACAAACTGGATATTCCTTATGAACACGTGCTACTAGAGGATCTAAGGCCTAGGGGATTCCAAACTGTCAATCGGCAGGAAGGTCTTGATGAGGAACATACTTTAGCTCTGCTCACTAAACTGGCTCAGTGGCATGCAGCTTCGGCAGTTAGGGTGGCCACAATTGGTCCCTATCCTATAGAGTTGTCGGAAGGAATTTGTAACGAGGATGGTAAATTTCTTATTAGCAAAATGACAGACGAAATGGTACCCTATGTGCTCAAGGCATTAAAAGCTATTGAGGGACATGAGGTGTACTACGATGATATAAAAAAGTTGGAGGGTCATATAATGGAAAATGTTATGTATATCGCCACTGTCGATCACGATGAGTTCAATGTTTTGAATCACGGCGATTGCTGGGCTAGCAATATGATGTTCCGTTATGATCAAGATACGGGCAAATTATTGGATTCCTATCTGGTTGACTTTCAAATGTCTAAATATGGCAGCCCCGCATTTGACTTGCTTTATTTCCTGATATCATCGACCAAACTTGAGCTTAGAGTAAACAAATTCGATTACTTTATAAAGCAATACTACGATCAGCTGATAAACCATCTACAACTGTTAAACTACACTAAAAAGCTACCCACTCTTATTGACATACACACAGATCTTCTTAAAAAAGGCATTTGGGGTAAGTATTTGTTTACTGAACACAATGAAAACTGTATTTAAATACTCATCAAAATTTACAGGGTACTGGACCGCTTTTGGTGTTATGGCTGGGTGTGTTCTCGAACCAACCGAAACAGCATGTTTTGATAATCTGTTATCCGATACGCCAGAAGGAGATGCGTTCAGAACTCTTTTATATTCAGGAAAAGTCTTCAAAGAGCATGTTAAGATTATATTGCCTTGGCTACAAAATCGCGGTGCTCTTCAATCTCAAGTATATAAATAAGTAAAGTAAAATAATGCTAGAAATAATATGAAAAAAAATTTTTTTTATTATTGTTATACATTTTTTATTCAATTAAATATCTCTTATTATTTATTTCTGTCTTCATGTTTAATAAGTGTATATGCTTCGTTCATATGTAATTTATTGTATTATGCAGGCTATTTTTATCGCTCTAACACCCTTATCTATTAAGAACTTAACTTACGATACGGACCAGTATGTACTTGAACTTGTACTTGATTGGAACGCCGCTATCTTTTGAAAAGCTCTTCAGCTTGGAGAATGTTAAATTGATTAAAATACTTCCTTAATCAACTCTACAAGTGTTCAGGTTATTAATGTTTTGTTGTGACCTTATATCCATATTATACACTTAAAGGCTTATAGAATGTAACTGATGAGATTGATCGAATTCATATATTTAATAAGTAAGAAGGCTCTAGTCGAGAAATCCCGACTACACAATACCCTGAACCCTATACTTTATGCGTACAGTCATGTACATATACAGCATACATTTCTTAATTTTAATTTACCATATCTCTGGTGTTTATCAACCGATTTTAATGAAAATCTCACAGATTGTCAATATTTAAATGTTTCAAAGTTTTCTAAATTCAAGATTATGTTGTTATCGATCACTTGTGTACATCGGAAACGGGAAGAGTTATCGAAAATTTTACCAATTTTTAAAGGGTTTAGAATTGACGAAAGCGACGCGAAAATTTAAAAGTTTTGACCAATTTGTTGCTACACAAAAAGTCAAACAAACTTATAAATTTAATTTAATTTTAAGAAATCAGAAAAAAACACCAATTATAATAATGTGAATAGAAAATATATATTATTATAGTCAATCGTGCGGAAAATGGTACCAAATTCACAATTTCGCAACCAAATCACAATTACCCCAAAAGCAGTTCGAGTATGGCTCTTGTGATTATAGAACATTTTATCAGTGGTACCTATAAACATTCGAATTTCACAACATACCCTATACTAATTAAGGTAAAAATATACAACTTGTCGGGGTGAATGAACAGTAAACCTGTATTTAAGCTCTGTGAGTAGTAACAGAATTCCAAGAACGTAAACAGTCAGTACGGAAGCTTTCTACACTTGGCACATTTCAAAAACACACACACACACCCACACAAACACCAACAAGTGTTTTTAGAGAGGGCTGAAAAGCTTTGGTAAATTTTGTAGTAATTTGTCGCTCTGCTCATTTCGTTCATAGATAGCTAGTTTTAGACATTTGTGGGCTTACGAGCGGATGCGAGTATAAATAAATGCATTGTAAAAAGCTAGATAGACATTAGAAACGCGCTGTTAGCTACGAGAAACACAACTGCGTCGATTCTGTATAACTTGAGTGGAACGTGTAATTTATTTTAATTAATAACTAAAAATGGCGTCCGATGCAAAAACCGATCAACCTGCCAGCATTGTGCCCGACTGGTTACAAGCTGAGCTATTTGTAGATGTTTTGAAAGAATCTGTTAAGGGTTTCTCAAAGATTAAGAATTTCAAGGCCGCAGGCGGATCGGCTGCAGGTGAAAACTATGCGACAATTATGCTGCGAGTGAATATAGATGTCGAACTGGAAGGTTAGTGGCATCAACACATACTTTCTTATCGCATCGTACAAATAAATAATCTCTTTGTGTTCCAGATGGCAAAGAAAAGTCAATTTCCTATATGCTCAAGCTGCCACATGATTCGGACGTTTACCGAGAGATGATGAAGGTAAACAATATCTTTGAGACCGAATTCAATATGTACAAAACCGTTGTGCCCGAAATGGAACAACTCTATCGTGATGCTGGTGTCGAAGTTAAATTCAGTGCTAAGGCTTATCAGTTGAAGGGAGCTAAGTCAGATTATATACTTCTAGAAGATATAGCACCTAGAGGTTTCAAAAACAGTAATCGACTGGAGGGTTTGGATCAGGCACACACTGAAGTTGCGCTCCGAAAGCTATCCATGTGGCATGCCGCATCTGCTCTGCGTGTGGCTACTAAGGGTCCCTATCCTGATCCATTAATGGTTGGTTTCTACAAAGAGGAAACACGACCAATGATGAATGAGATAAATGGCAATTTACAAGCAAACTTCATTAAATGCTGCAAGTTGTACGAAGGCAACGAGGAATACATAGACCGTGTGGTAAGTGTTGTAAAATGCATGTGAAAACTAAATAAACTTTAAGTTTCTCTCTGGTTTTCTCCTATTTAGAAAGACCTTAAGCCAAAGCTTACCGATCAAATCTTTAAGATGTGCAAAATTGATCCAAATGAATTTAATGCACTCAATCATGGTGACTTCTGGTGTAATAATATGATGTTCTCACATGATTCTTTCGGCAAAATCAAAGAGATTTGTCTGGTGGACTATCAAATACCAAAATTTGGAACCGTCGCACAAGACTTGTTCTATTTCCTATTGTCTTCGACAAGATTCGAGGATAAGTTGCCCAAATTCGATTATTATATCAAGGTCTATCATGAATGTTTGGTTGAACATCTGAAGTTACTTAAGTATCCAAAACATGTGCCTACACTGCGCGAAATGCACATTACGCTCTTTAAATATGGCTTCTGGGGTAAGACAAATTGAAAAACACATTCAGTATGTTCATATTTTTTAATAATATTCTCTACATGTAAATAGGTTATCTGACTGCCACAGGTGTTATGAGCGCTGTTTTGGCTGATCCCACGGAAAACGCCAACTTGGATAACTTTCTTAGTGATTCCACAGAAGGCAACGATTTTAAAACTTTGCTCTATTCCAATGCTCGCTATCGTAAACATATGCAAATCATAATGCCATGGTTGCTTAATCGTGGTGCCTTAGATATGTAATGCACATAACTACATATTCCAGATGTATATTATAATACACATATCATACGGTCTGTTCGATAAGTGTTTATTTTATTTCTTTACTATCAGTTTTGAATGACTCACAATTTCATAGTGAAGTTATCAGCTGTGACAACGTGACTAGCTTATATTTTGTACAAAGATAACACATTTGGTAAAGTATTATTAATAAAATTTATGTATTGTGTTGGGAACTTGTAAACTGGTTTTTTCCTTATATGAATTAATCAATCAGGCAATAATGCACTTGGTAATGGGGCGACTTCCATATAAGGAAGTAAATAATCTTCGGTCTTAAAATAGATAACGAATATTTAAAGAGCGTCAAACAGCAGAGCTTTGCTCAAAAGCTTCAAACAAAAAATGCACAAAGAAATGTAATGGCAACACTTATAAACAATATAATGATTATGAGGAAAATAAGTAATATAATGACATAAATTAATGGGTTTAATTTTGGCCTCAAGGTCAACCTAATTATAGTTTGGCGTATAAATCATCATATCAACTAATTAATATAATGACGGTAGATAGAATAACATCAAACTAATATTTTGACAAACAAATATTGCAATGTACTGACAATACAAAATCTAATTCAAACCCTTTTATTAATAAATTACTTTCTTGGAATAAATTTCTTTCTTTCTCGAGGAGCCCATACCGTTGCAGACGATGTTCACGAGCTTTATTCAAACATTTATTTATTATTTACAATAATGTGTTGATGCTGCTTAAAATGATATAAAGCCTCATTGAACAATTTACTCACTATTAGTATAACAAAAAAGCTTGTTTGCCAAGTATACAGAGATTTTTTTACTGCCCATCGAAACAATTATAAACGAAAGAGAAGCACAAGCAAGAGAGCGCACTGATCATAAAAACCTCCGATAGTGAGTGAGTTTCAAAAAGAGAGTTCAGAAAGCTTTACACTTGAAATATATGGAACAAAAAAGCTAGAGAATCATTAGAAGCCCATTGGCAAGCGCCGGAAACACAACAGCACGAAGCGTGACGACTGCGCAATTAAATTTAACTGTTTAACAACAAATAAACATACAAAATATGTCTGCCGAAACAAAAACCGATCCACCCGCCGCCGACGCAGTCGCCGCTCCCATCGCCAGCAAAGTGCCCGACTGGGTGCAACCCGAACTGTTTGTGGACGTGCTAAAAGAATCGGTCAAGGGGTTCTCTAAAATCAAAAGCTTCAAGGCTAACAGCGGCGTGGCTGCGGGTGAAAACTATGCGACGATCATGCTACGTCTGAATTTTAAAGTCGAACTGGAGGGTAAATTAATAAGTGATAATAAAGAACACTTAAGTGAGTACTTAATATAATCTTTTTCAATGGTATAGATGGAAAAGAGAAGCCTGTGTCCTATATGCTGAAGGTGCCGCATCAACTGGAAATGTTTGAAATCATGATGAAGAATAATAATATTTTTGAAGCAGAGCGTAGTATGTATAATATATATGTGCCCGAGATGGAACAAATGTATCGTGATGCTGGTATTGAAATTAAGTTCGGTGCTCAAGCCTACACTTTAAAGGGTGCCAAGAGTGAATATGTTCTTCTGGAAGATTTGGCACCCAAGGGCTTTAAGAACACTAATCGGTTGGATGGATTGGACCAAGTGCATACTGAAGCGGCTCTGCGAAAGCTATCTATGTGGCATGCCGCATCTGCGGTGCGTGTCGCCAACAAGGGGCCCTATCCGGAACAACTAATGACCGGTTTCTACAAGGAAGACAATCGTGCACTGATGACCGAGATGAACAAACATATGGCACAGAACTTTGTCAAGTGCGCTGCCACATACGATGGCAATGAGGAGTACATTGAACAAATTGTAAGTGATTAACATCAATCCATACACTTTTATCTTTGACATTTTGTATTACAGAGAGCGCTGCAGCCCACCCTAAATGATCTAGTATTCAAAAGTGTTAAAATCGATCCAACGGAATTTAATGCACTCAATCATGGTGACTTCTGGAGTAATAATATGATGTACTCCCATGACTCCTTTGGCAAAATCAAAGAAATCTATTTGGTGGACTTTCAGTTGCCAAAGTTTGGTACAGTAGCTCAGGATTTATACTATTTCCTGTTGTCCTCCACCAAATTCGAAGATAAACTGACTAAATTTGATTACTATATCAAGTTCTATCACGAGAATCTTGCTGAAAATCTGAAGATACTCAAATATAAAAATATTCCAACTCTCCGTGATATTCACTTGTCGCTCTTCAAACATGGTACTTGGGGTAAGCTAAGATAATTATTTCTTTATTATTGGTTTAATAATTCTATCTTCATTTTGTAGGTTATATAACTGCTACAAGTGTGATGGGCGGCGTTTTGCTGGATCCTACTGAAAACGCCAGTGTTGAGAACTTCCTTAATGACTCTACGGAGGCAACCGATTTTAAAACTTTGCTCTATTCGAATGCACGCTATCGCAAGCATATCCAAGCGGTTTTGCCATGGCTCTACAATCGTGGTGCTCTAGAGATGTAAATCGGTTCATATAAATTTGTTCCTCCAATCTAAAACTTTGATCAATAATTCCCTTATCGGTATTAGATAACAATACACAGGTATTAATACAAATGTGTGTGAATTGAGCTTGATAACAAGTTTATTAATGCACTTCAGTCAGCCAAGTTAGGAGATTCCAATTTTGCTACCAAAAAAAGAAACTAAATTAATATTTTCTCTCTACTAACACCAAAAATAATGATAACCTTTGCATTTATATACTTAAGAAGTACGTCATGCTTATAAAGCTTTTTAATTCGTATTTATATTTACACTAATAAAGACTGAAGAATTCAAGCACAAACAGAAACAGCGTATCAAAACAAATATAATAAGGAAAATATAAACAAAAAACATAAACGTGAAAATAAATAAGCAAGGGACAAGAATATTATGGTTGTATGCTTTCAAGTTATATAAGACTCGAAAACAATGTATCAAAACAAACAGTAAAAATTCTGTCATCAGGTTTGGGCGACCAGCAAATATCATTTCAAATTGATATTGAGTAAGCAAAATGTATATCTGTGTACATTCCATGTAAATATGTATGTAGAATCTCATGGAACTGATTTGTTGGCTTTTTAAAGTCACGTCCAAGACTTAACAAATGTTTTGACGAACAAAACATGGCAAAGCTTTTGCAAGCTTTTGTGAAGCGATGTTGATAGAACATATCATTAAATTAGCCAGCAACATCGGAGCAGTGAAGGTGCCGGCAAAGACAAGTGTATGGCTAACAAGTAAGAAGGCTCTAGTCGAGAAATCCCGACTAGACGATACCCTGAACCCTATACTTTATGCATTCAGTCAGTGCTTGCAAGTATGTGTGTGTGTGTGCATAGCGCATACTCAACTTAAATGTTCCATATCTCCAGTGTTTCTTAACCGATTTTAATAAAAATTTTCACTGATTGTCATTATTTTGTTTAATGTTTTAAATGCTATCTCAAGATTTTGTTGTTATCGATCCCATGTGTTTATCGGAAACGGGAAAAGTTATCGGAAATCGGAAACAAACTTGTACTGCCTACAGTACAGTGACAGACAGACGAATGGCTATATAGCCCGGCTGTTGATGCTGATCAAGAATATATATACTTTATGGGGTCGGAGATGCTTCCTTCTGCCTGTTACATACTTTTGCACAAAAATATAACAAAAAAGTCCAAAGGCTCTAGTTAATTTTGACCACCCCAAACAACAAACAACAACAACCATGCCATAAGTAGAAATACTCACAAAAACTTCACACACATTAATATGTATAAGTACGTAGATTGTTGTCTTATCACATGTCCAAGTGAATCACGGTCGCGACACGAGCAGAAGCAATTAATAAAGAATCACCCAATAATTAGAGCGCAAAGCGAACGAAACGATAGAAAACTAACGACAAACATTCAGGTGAATTGAGCAAGCCTTATCAATCATGAAATATTGTCGACGCCACACCATATAAAGTGTTTATTTAAAAATCATACTCGAAGAGTTTGCAACGCTTTTCGCCAGCTTTTTGGCATATAATAGTATTACAAAACAAACACTAATTGAACAGTGGCGATAAGAAATTTCTTTCGCTAATACCAAATCGGGACAAGTAAAAATTCGCTAGCATTGTACGCATTCAACATTGTGCCAACAAACTTATCACTCGAGCCTCTCTCTTTCGTTCTTTGCCAATTAAAGAAAAAGGTTTGTGTCACATTCAACACTTGGCTTTTAAAGTTGTTTATTGAAGGCTGCTGAAGATATTTATATTACTTTAAACAGTTTGAAAAAAGTCTTAGCAAAAGGAACATTTGTTTTGGTGAAGAAGTCTAAAAACGTATGCTTAATAAAATTTGGTGTTGTCTTTAAAC